>JAECUM010005221.1:0-138424 GCA_016617855.1 Megalonaias nervosa
GAATTTTCCTGAAATGCGATGAATATATGTCGTGGTGCAGAAGTACCCTGCTGTGATGCTATATACCATGTGAATAAACCAATAACTTCACTTGAAATACTGTCTGAGGTCATCGGCAACCATGACAGTGTTGATTTACCACCTTGATTCATGAAAGAGAGTAACCGTTGTTCTTCTGCGATCGATGGAGTCATTACTGGCATCCACAACGAAAGTTTTGTTAGTCTTACTATAACCTCACCAACTGCGTCGGGTCGCCAAATTGCATTATTGTCGTTGTCTTTTCTAACAAGTACAACCGTATGCTTGGCTCCGAAAATGACCTTTCTGAGATGTCTGCAGAATCCAAATATATGCGTTAGTGGAATCATACATGAAAATTCTTCTTCATCATTCAACATTGATCGACGTGATGCGAATTCCAAGTTGAAGTTTTCATTCATCGATGAAACTTCAGTTTCAGCTGCATTCATTCTCACGTTATTGCTTTCTGGATGATCGGTTGTATCCTTTGCAAACATCATTGACGGACCAGCTGATCTCGAGTAATCATCGCTGTATCTTGCAAGGCCGAGTATCGTTGTGGCAATATCGACGTTTTCCAGGCATGATTCAATGTGTCTTCCGTCAATCGTGTATGTGGCGCTTTTAAATAACCCCATAATGCCATTGTTAACAAAACCAGGTCGATCTAAAATTCCGTATGCTGTACCATCTGCTTGCAAAAGTCTCCCTTCTACTTCAATGAATGCCTCAGCGGGTAATACATATCTGCTTGTATCCTGAACTTGTAATTCGATTTTTCCACGCCGATTTTGGCGCTCGTGCGTCATAAGAATAATACTGATAATCACGTACCGATTCATCCTTGAGAACTGGTGCGTCCATGTCGAATGCGGGATCAGATACACGTTTAAACATTTTATTATATTTGTTATCCTCTAACACGAAGACCACTTTCTGCTATCAGACTAGCAGTTATATTATTTTTTCTTTTTCTGATAGTGGTACACCAGCCAATTCTGCTAGTTTTTGGTTCGCAGCTTGATTTATTATTTCACTAACATTTGCAGGCATAACTTCCTTACTGGGTAATTTTACTGGCTGAGGTTTTCGTCGTATTAATCGTGCTAGTCTATCCTTGATTGCTGAGAATGCTTTACCGGCAATATCACCAACAGCACCAATACCTTTTTCACGAACAACGTCAATAGCTTTCATTCCCACTTGCTTTGCAATCGATATTGCTTTTGGGGCCATCCTTCTGAATAGACCCTGAATAACATCACCAAGTCCATCTCCGTAGATTGCTTTATATGTAGGTAATCGCGAATTATCACCCTGACCATGATCGGCCCACGGTGAGTATTATGTATAATCATCTTATTTTCTTGTCACCGATCTAATTGTATGCCCTTAATCACTGTGGTAATCATCGGCGATTTCATCAATAAGGGACCGATAAACATTAATATCCATGATACCACCTGTAAATAATCTCTGACAAATATCAGCTGCTTCATTAATGATTTCTGTGGAATTAATACCAGCTCGTTTTCCGCCAATCAGAATTTCTAATCGTTCAACATCGGCAAGGACATTATCGGGACATGGGGTAATAAGACCACTTCCTCGAGTAGCAATACCACTTCCAGTTACACCAGAGTCAGGTGATGGTTGTCTCTTTCGTCGAGATCTCGTCTCTCTTGGTGAACGTAATTCCAAATCTTCTTCTTCTTTTTGTTTCCTTAATCGTTCAGCCTTTTCAAGTTTCGACTTCATTTTTTCTTCTTTTTGTTTTCTTAATTGTTCAATCTCTTTAAGTTGCATCTTCATTTCTTCTTCTTTTTGTCTCTTTTCCTGCATTGCTTGTCTAACATGCTCACCTACTACCTGGTTAAAAATTTCAAACTGATTAATATCTTCAACAGATCTGAATTGCGGAGTATCAGTAGCGATGCGATATACATCCCTAATCCAATCGGCAGATTTCGTATTTTTTATATATTCGGGTTTTACATATTTTTTCTTTCTTGATATCCAAACGCAGCAATATTCAGTAATTGGGTTCGATCCTTGATAGCGGCAATACCTTCAGGCATGAATTTATCTCTGATGTTAGTTCTGGCTCTTGGCGGAGAATGTGGCCGAACTTCAGATTGTGGTTGAGGAGACTGAAGACGACCAGCAATATCAACAGGCAATGTTTCAAGAGCTTTTTGTGTTGCCTCAGTTGCTGCAGCAATTTTCTTTGTTGGTTCGACAATTGGTTTAAATAACCGTTCTGTACCCTTGTAAATTCCATATGAGACTCCTGACGCGCTTGTAGTTGTCGCTTGACAGAATCACGGACAGGGAGATATTTCTTAATTGCCTCTAGTTGCTGTCGAGTTAGTTTAGCTGTGTGAGATTCCATTGTTGATATAATAATGATTTAATTAAGCCACACAACAGCAGAGCAGAGTGAGTGAGCGGGTACACAAACAAACACGCCATAAAAACTAAAAACATAAATGTCAAAAAATAAAGTAACAAAAATAAGCTAACCCAAATAGGAAAGTTTCGGGTCGGTTAGAGACTTCGGTTTTGACGTTATTGACGTTTGTATTTTCGTTTCTGTTGGAAGCTTTATTTTTCGGCCAAATCTCTAATTGTAAAGTTGTAAGATTCGCCCTCCCTGCTGCTAAAGCACAATGGTGAAAGATACATATTTCTGTAATTAATTATTTCCTTTGGGACTCGCGATCTTGACTTCTATCTACTGAATTATATGCACGTTGCCTCCAAATTCACTATGTCGTAATTCGATGTCATTATAACAGGATCCGTCATATGATGCACAACCATTCATACATGAATTTAAAAATAAGAAGGTAGCGTCGTAATTGAAGCAGATATGGCTCATTGAATCATACTGATATTGCACAGAAAGGACTTCATTCCAAATGCTTTACTTGTGTGAAACCTCAAAGCAAAATATGACTTTTGACTCTACAATCAGGTAGGATAATTACGCAAGCTTGCTACATCTCTACTCTTTATAGAACCGAGGATGTCCTTGGTTGGAGGTTTATCCTCAGTTCTTTTGTATGTAATTTCATGAATGTCCTCGAATTTCACCAAATACAAACGCAAACACTCAAACACGTACACATATGATGATCTTCTGTATGATTAATTTCCGATGGGTGAAAATATGAAGTTTTCATATCACAGTTGGTTCGGGTAATCGCAACTCTCAATATATTTGTCTTATTCTTACGTGTTATGCGGCACTTAAGTGTCAAGAATATATAATCATTTGAAGGTTATGCACATTTCACAAGATTTCTAATTGACGCAAATGATTTGTAAAATGGGAACGTGGTCCTAGCGTGGAACTAAACGCTAATAACTTTGTTAAGTTTTGCTTATTTTTGTCTTTTTCAAATGAGATATGGAGATCAAGAAGGAAATGCATCAAAGAAACGTGCTGCCTCTGAAAATGAGCTAACCAATAAACATCCATTCGATGATTCAATAAAGAATTAAACATACACAGATTCTACCAACTGATATATCTTTCAACGTTATCTGAAAGAACGTTTTAAGATATGTCGATTTTGGACCTTGAATGTCCACGTTGTATTAGTCTCTTTCACTGTTGATGTTCCGGCAAACCTGATACTGGCCTCATGTGGTATTTTCTCCTTATAAACGTAAATGCTATAAAATCCTTAAAATAATTGAAAGAAAATTAGCATTGCATGCATAAATTCCAGGTTAAAAAGGTAAAATTTTAGCAATGCACAATAGATTCTGAAAATAAAATCAACATAGTATTTGTCCTTTTATAATACGGAAGGTCTGTAAAATGCAGACACTATGCCGTTATGTTGCCACAGTTAGAAATACATTTTGTTTATTTTGGTGCTTGAAAAAATAATTCTCAACAATGAGAGAGAGAATATAATATCCAGCTATACTCCCTTTGTAAAAATTGGGTACATGGGACTTTGCGTAATAAGACCAATCACGTCTACAGCTGAAAAGATGGTATATTTGAAAACTAGACGTATTATTGTCAAGGTTGAGTGAGATAGCAGGCTAACATGTGCGTCTTGACTTTTGTTAGGAACTGAGACGAAGCAACCAGTAGATGGCGCACAAATTTGATATGTTACAGTAATTAACGATGATGTCATGGTTTGAAGTTTGGAGACGACAACTCCTGACAAGAAAATTCTACTTATGTCATATACTTGCGTCATTAGCAATCAATCATAATTGAAGATCATAAAATTCTGAGATTACGTTTCCACCACCATCCAATCTGAAACGAATTTGGCTGAAATAAAACCTCAGACTCGGGAGTTTTATTATTTTGAGGCCAGACACTCTCAAAACCCTATCGTTTCGATGTCTCGAGTCAGCAAACCCCAAGCTCGGATATGATTTTTTTAAACAACATTCTAATGTTTGTACCCACTTAGATCATTGCACCGTGCATTTGGATCATGTAATTCATAAAATTTCATAAAATGCGACTAAAAGTGGTACTTTGAATTATGTTACTCTCTGAAACTGCGTAACAAAATGATCCAGTTCAAAACATTTGAAATGTAGTCTGACCCGCTCAACCCCACCCACCCACCAAGCCCCCAAACAATATCCAGGAGAACATATGCACGGATGTATTCAAATAATAGTAGTGACAGAGTAACTTCAACTTTAAAAACTTCATGTTTAAGGAGCATGTAAATATTTTGGAACTAGTCAATTTTGGTGAAATTTCGGAAAGTAAAGAAAAAATATATTTGCTTAAGTGGCAACTCTTTAATACATCTTTTTCTACATATTTGCAATTAAAATAATATATTCTACTTACTCCTATCAGTTATACTTTATTACAATATACAGTTCATTTTAATCCAATGATGTAATAACATACATGGTTACATAAACCTTAATAAAGCTTGCAAATTGGTCGTGTCCCAGTTTTTAATTTTTTCCGGCATAATGATTTATTAATATTTATTTAGGTAAATATAAAAGGTGTTTTTCACTGCACGAAACTATCATATCAAATTGTTTCATTATGTTATACCTAATTTTGAAATTCCACATCCCATAAATCGGCGTACACTCGAGGTATGATCCGTACGACTAACGTAGAAATTCTGAACGTGATGGAGCATGACAATAGATACTGACTTTATTTAACTTTAGATCGTCAACAAACTCAATCTGTTTCTTATTTTAGTTCAGATTTTACTGAGGTCTCGCAGTGAGTATTGTCACAAGGCAATTACGAAAATCCTCAAAAATTTCACCCTTTGCTACCTGCGATAAGATTTCATCCTTTCACCTAAATATACACAAATAAAAGTACATAATCAAGTAGACAGTGAAATATGATATTATACTATGAGGCGCCGTAGCTGACAAAAGCTGGTCCAATCAAAACGTTGCCGTTGAAATTATAATATCATATCTCCAGAATTCCAATTTTGCGCGTTGTATCAAAAATGCTTGTTCTTAAAGTTCCATTTTCTAGGTCGAGATTTTAGATTGTATTTGTTGAATTTAACAGCAGTTGTTGAAAGTTATATTTTCTATGTCAAGGTTTTCAGATTGTGTCGTTTGAATTAAACGGCGGTGGTTGAAATTTCAATGTCATACGTCGAGAATTTTCAATTTACCTATTGGTTGAAAAGAGTTTATGTTGAAAGTTCCATTTCACATGTTGAGTATTTAGATTTCATCTGTTGAATTGCACAGCGCTGGTTGAAAATTCGATGTCTAATGTCGAGTTTTTAGATCGTATCTTCTGAATTACACGGCGGTTGTTGAAATTTTAATGTCATATGTCGAGAGTTTCAATTTAAGATGTTGAATCACGTTGATTGTGCTGAAAGTTCCATTTCGTATGTTGAGTTTTAAGATGGTATCTTTTGAATTACACAGCGGGGGTTGGACATTTTATTGTGCTAGTCAGAATAGCGATTTTTATATGGTGAAATGATGTGTTGGTGTTAAAAGTAACACTACACAATGTCCACTTAACAATGCACAATTGAGTATTACGATACATCATTCGTGTATTCAGTTATGAGTCGCCATTATATTTCATGCATTTACACTTTGAATGTTACCATTCTCAGGTCGAGAATTACTATGAATTTCTTCGCTAGAGGTCGCTCTCCTGAACGGACCGCGTTATTTTTAAACAAGGAGGCTGCTTCTCGTTGCTGTGAAATTCAACAGATGAAATCTAAATACTCGCCATATGAAATGGAACTTTCATCACAGTTGCATTCAACGTGTGAATTAGGGGTTCTCGACATATGATAGTGAAATTTCAACCACCGCTGTGAAATTAAAAATATACACTGTGAAACGTCGACATAGGAAATAGAACTTTAAACCACCACTATATAATTCAACATATAAAATCTAAAATCTCGATCTAGAAAATGGAACTTTAAGGACATGCAATTTGATCCAGTACGTGATATCGGATTTCTCGAAATACGACATCGAAATTTCAACTGCAACTTTCTCATTGGACCAGCTTTTGTCCGTTATGGCGCCTCATATTATATATCAACGGAAATAGCCTAATACAGGTCGATAATTGATTCTGGCAGAAAAAATACGATTGGTTTACACGATCAGCATGAAAAGTTATATTGGGTCAACCTTCCGATAAAACTTTACTCGCGGAGTATAAAAAATTGTTTAAGCTGGTTTTTCAACTTGCACAAGAAGTGATGAAACCTTATCGCAGTCAGCCACAGGTGGAAATTGTGCGGAGTAGGGTTTCGCCCGAAGCTTGCGGTGCTGCACTTGGTGCGACATTATTAATGAACATATATTGAGAAAAACTCGTGTTTCGATCTATGGACATTAATCTAACTAGATTAAAGCCACAATAAATATCTTGCACAAAAAAATCGAAGGTGATTGCCACTGCTGTTTGTAAGAAATGACATTAGTACTTACTAATCAAGTCAAGAATTTCATTTCCTATGCATTTCCTATACATGTTCTGCAATCATAGCCGCCAAGGTTCCGGTACTTCATCTTCATCATCATTATGTTTTTACTTACTCTATTATTAGTAGTAGTAGTAGTAGTAATAGTTGTAGTAGTAGCAATAGCAGAAGTTACAGTAGTAATAGTTTCAGCAGCTGCAGCAACAGTAGTTCAATTCTCCCATACGCAATTCATAAAGCGTCAGGAATATTGTGAAACCCTCCATCTGTCCCAGGGTCCGAGTGGCCGAGTGGTCTAAAGCGCTCACCGTTACGGATCATTGCCATCTCACCTCTGTCTGCGTGGGTTCGAGTCTCGGGTTCGGCCAGTGTGGGTATGTGAGAAAGCTTGCCGGTAGCTTCTCTTGGGTCGATGGTTCTTTCCGGGGTTTTCCCGGGCTCTTCCTCCACTATTTATACTGGCCGCTATGTATAGCCTATCTTGTGCTGAAAAATGGCGTTAAACCCTATAACAACAACAACAACCGCCATCGGTCCCTTACTTAATCTCTACCAAAACTGTCCAGTTGAATTTCACAAAAACTTGAAGTTATGGTTCCATTTAGGAGACCGTCAGCGGGAGAGGTTCATTTTTTTGACTATTACCTCAGGGTTCCTTGGGTGGGGGCTAAGGTTCAATTCACAAAATGCAAGTTCGATGATATTTTTGAAAATATTTTGTAACAAAACAGAAATCGTAACAGACGACACATCATATTGACAATGAATTTTGTAATATAAGCCGTGGTTAATTATGTTGGATGGGGTGTAAAACATGGGGGACGAAATGGGTAGGGCTTTGGAATATGCAGGGGTTTTCATTGTCATTATTCAAACCAAAGAAGCAAACATGATCATCAAAACCATCATATTTGTTATTCTTATGCAGCTATCATTATTATTGCTGGTTGTGGTGGTAAAGATGCAGTTATTTTTAAGCTTTCAGAGTAGATCACGGTAGCCCAGTTACTTTTTGTTTCCGACTCATCCACGTGAGGACTTTAGTAGAATTGAGTTAAAATATAATTCAAACCAGACTAATATTTCAGCAAATACTAGAGAGACAAAAAGACACTTTGTTGGCTTGCTTGTCGTGATTCATAAGTCTTGTAAGTCATCTTTCGAAATGAAAGTAACGTGTTGCTGGAAATGACACACACACATGCAAACACGGACGAAAGGATATATATGGTCAAACAGATAATATGCCCACTTCTTGAAGCGGGGATAGAAGAGGTGAAAAAGTACTAAGATATAAATGTAATCCTATGTTCTTAAATGAATAACAAGTCAATTCTGAATCCATTGGTAAACGTTCCAACTCCAAAATATATAAAATATAAATATCGTAAACATAACTTTAATAGCAGAAACCTCTCATTATGCACGCACTCTACATGTTCATACAAACATGCCTATCAAGCCTCATAAATCATTTGTCTACGACAAGGAATGGGAGCCGTGGTTGTTCAGTTGAAAAAGCGTTGGATTCGAAATACAAAGGTCGCGAGGTCAGTACCACATCTCTGTTAGGGTCTACTCCCTGATTGTGTCCTTTTCACCCAGTGAGCCATATATTAAAACATTAAAGATGTCTCAGCTGCAGAGATGGTGGGTATAATAATAGATATATAATATTCTTATCTTAATAATGTTAATAAAGATATGAACACTTCACATGATTACTTTTCATATTCTCAAACTTTTCTAAGCAGAAAACTCGAGAGCAGGTTCAAAATCTTCCCATCAAATATTCCTCGTAATGTGTAAAGTCTCAATCTCAAATAGCGAGTTGCTTCAAGTAAATTCTGAAAGTTCAGTTTGCAACTTAATTCATATTAACGTTACAGACCTCAAGGGTTATGATATTGAATCTGAATCTCTACGTACTGAATCTCGAGTTTTGCACTAATTTCTGAATATCGAGTTTTGCACTATGATCCGAAAATACTGAGCCGAAGACTCAGTTTCTCTAAACAATTAAATATCTCCAGCTCAAAGTTAGATTTTACATATCTTGCTTCTTTCTTGATCGATTCGGCACGTATTATGAATTTAAATATTTCTATGATGTCAAAACCTCCTCTCGAATCTTGATCGTCTCCGATGGTTTCCACTGTCTCTGACTCTTACAAAACTATTGATATTAGGACAGAATTTTTTTGTAAAATGATTAAGATTGAACTTTTCTCTAAATTGTATTAAAAGTAATTTTTCATTAAATTATATTGAAAGTAATTTTCCTCTCAAATATATTGAGATTAATTTTATTTATTTCTGTACTACAACTGTATACTATTTTAATAAAGATTGTGTTTTACGAGAAAGTGCAACACCTTTTGTACTATGAAATACATTTCCTTTGTATCTGAGTGTCAGTAATGTTTAGATTCAGTTGTAAGTTATTCCAAATAGGCGAATTCCTTTTTGATGAGTAAGCTAGAAGATTCACGCGTTTCTTAAAAATGAATAAGCCGATGCAGCAGAATTGTCTGTCTGATGACGTAAGCAGACGCAGACAGCATTAGTAAGAAAGACGGGAGCCTCGTTCTGATTTGAAATGAATGAACACCAAGTACCTAGACGAATGTCCATGTTTGGCCCTGAGGATACGTTAAAAATTGCGTATAAATTTATAACAAGCTTGCGCAAAATTAATTCATTCATCGAGAATCAGAAGACTCTGTCTTTCCTTACATGTAAGCATCGTCTGTGTTCGTAGACTTCTTTAAAGAATGGGGACTTTTTAATGTTTGATATTTTCACGGTAAAGTTCAATCTAGACTTGATATTTTTGCAACAATTTTGTGAGTTCTTTATATTTTTTATCATAATGTAATGGAATGTTTAATTGTTTAAAAGAATTTATATTCATTCGTGTTTATGGTATTTATCATTGGCAAAGACAAATTCGCTACCATCTTCATGTTTAGCTTCAATTTGGAAATAAAATATTCTTTAGGTAATAAAGAATAATGTTTTAGTAACCTATTCCAAATTAGTATTCTATTTTAAATTTAGTAAAATACATTTCTTCACTAATCGCACTATTTAATTTTATACTCTTTGGCTATTATGAATTTAGTCGATATTTAATTATCTGTATTATATTCTAAAATGCAGAAATTATACAAATGTATGAAGCTGGCAAAGCTCGAAGGAAAGTTCTAATTTTATATGTATTACTTGGATTTTAAAAATGAAGTTTTTCTGGCTATATCTTTAGAATGTAGAATGTAGTATATATATATATATATATATATATATATATATATATATATATATATATATATATATATTATTTCAATAAAGTTCATTCATCGAAAATCAGAAGACTGTCTATCCTTACAGCTAACTGTTACCTCTTGTATCGCCATTTTCCCCAAAATGTAGCCGTACCTACACCGTTATGAGTGACACCTTTTGTTAAGAGAGTCTGAACTCCTTCTCTCTCTCTCTCTCTCTCTCTCTCTCTCTCTCTCTCTCTCTCTCTCGCCATGGGCAAAGACATTTCTTAAGTTATGAGTATTTCCTTCTCATAGCAAGAAGTGAGAAGAAGGTTATGATCAAAATCTTTTCATAACATTAATATTGTCTTAAGTATTATATGCATGTTAATGAAAAATCTCAGTTTGAAAAGGTTTTGAAAAATTTCGTGAAACTGGGACTTGTATAATAAATAATTGTTCTCTTTACAGCAGGGACCACCAGACAGACAGAGAGATGCCTGTGATTTTAAATTTTTGCTAATTTGAAACAATAATTTTTTTAAAAGAAGTCGACAAATTATCATTCCTTTAGTTTTCCTCTGATCAATATTGAAAGAAATAATGAAAAAACCAATTCATTTTAGGTTTCTGTATCAAATTTAATGTACATTATTGCATTCTGCATTCATTATGGTATGACAGGATGCCCTTTTTCAAAGGCCGCTCTCAATGTGTCGGAGTCTCAGCGAGCTGGAAGTTTTCTATATGCAGTTCATAACTGTCAGACGCATGTATCGCGCTGACGAGATTAGCAACTATGAATATAACAAATCATACGTGACATTTCATTACAAATGCTTCTCGCTTCCTCTGATATCTCATCAGAATCACCCTGGCCCTCCGATGAGTCTTCTAAATGAGATCACTTTTTGTGAGATTTTCATCCTTTTTCTTTCTTATGCTTAGAATGATCGCCTTTCTCGCCTCCCTCAGGTGGCGGAGCATCCTTATGTGGTTGCGCTTCAGGTTTCTTTTGTGGGGCAGTCTCTCCTTTCTTCGTCTTTCTGTAAATAAGCAGAACTTGAATTTGATTTATATTGATAACCACTTGGCGCAAGTACTGACATTTTTTTAAAGTTTGTGTATGGGGGAGGGGGTTTACATTTATTTTTCCATTCGTTTTTATACATACTTAACTATAAAGGACAGTAAACACTGTAAAATCGAGTCAAAACAAATATCTTTGTTGACTATTTTTTGAATTTTAGCAATTGGTTACAACTTTTCTCGGTAAGCTGGACTTCATAAAGGGCAAACAATTTTTATAGCCACATGCCCTAGATTTGTTGACTGAGAAAGGATACAAATATATAAACCTGAATATTCATCCTATCGATCCAGATGGATTTATATATCAGTGTGAATGGAATCTGGTCCTGCGTCTAAACAATTCCACCTATCCCTGCCCCACGCAGCTTGTACCGATTCAAAGAACGTAAAGCTCCAAGGATATAAAATATACAAAACTTTCTTATTTCATTCATGGATTTATAATTTCTAACTGCCACCAAGCTGTCCCTGACATTGTCATCTTCACTTTTCAACCAAAACGGAACTTAACACTAACACGGCGTCCATATTTATGTGGGTGAGTCTGTGCTTTTCAACTCATCATGAGTGATGTAGTTTAGAATTTTCTGTTTGCTCCGCAAATTTCCTTAACGTTAAGATGTAGGAGGTTATTATCTCTCCCCCACACTTTTTTTTCTTCAGATTTTATAGAAATATTAGAATTTGATAGTTTATACATTGGCTGTTGACAGCTTTTACTACGTATGTGGGAAGATCTTTGCATCCACCTCTTTCCTGAAAATGGACCCTTCCAGCAAAAGCAACATGCCAGTTATCACTCTCCACATTTACAATGAAAACTTCCGTTTGGTTAGAAACTCGATTTGGAACTAATGTTAGGGGACACTTGGTCACAATAAAGTTAGAAATTGTAAATCAATGAATCAAATGAAAAAGTTTTGTGTACGTTTTAATATCGTTGATGCCTTTTCATAATAAAATCGGATGAGATGTGGTAAGTGACTCTATCAACATCCATACAAACAACCTAAATTATGGGCCTGTCTTACTCTTTGTTTTCTCCCGAACAGAATGTGCATTATTCGCCCTCAAACTTTCAAGATCCTCGTATTAATTTAGTATCACTTTTTCTTCTACGCTGCCAGACGTCTACCCTGATATTTATATTGTTAGGGTCGAGTCTTACTTCCAAAATAAATGGCTTTGAGTAGCGTGTTCTCCTGTCGACTGACAGGGGAACTAGAGTCCAAAATTTTCGTTTCGTTAAAGAAATATAATCCAACTTCAACCCATTTCGGCATTCATTAACTACCATTGCATTTCAACGAACAGAAAAGTACGCAACGATGCACAATGACTCCAACAGCATTTAACAATCACGTGCTACTATCGTCTGTGTCGTTAGAATGGCGATCATAATTTGTTCAATAAATAATTCCCTTGGGGAAATGGAGACGTATTCGTGAAGCAAATGTTGATCTGTTGTTGTTGTTGTTGTTTGGGTTCTTCTGGGTTTAACACCATTTCTCAGCGCATTATAGGCTATACATGGCGGCCAGCACAAATGGTAGAGGAAGAATTCGGGGAAACCACGGTAAGAACCACCAACCTAAAAGTAGCTCCTGGCAAGCTTTCTCACATACTCATTTTGGCCAAGTCCGAGAGTCGAACACTCGCGGACAGAGGTGAGATAGCAGTGATAGGTAAAAGCGAGCGCTTTAGACTACTCAGCCACCCGGGACTCCGCAAATGTCTAGACCAAATTAATAAGAGTAGATGACCGGAAATAGTCTATATGGTAAGTTACAGCCTGCTCGTTTCTGCAAGAAGATACATTGAGCACCATTGTGGTAGTCTGCATCATAATACGCAATGTTGCGTTGACGGAGAAAATATTGATAAATAATTATTAAAGCTCATGTAAGTGACACCTTGTCGAATTTTCAGGTTGTTTAGATTATTACATATTAAATATGCAGCGCCGGACACCATTCGAATTGCCCATTAGTTTTAATATCAACTATACACTAGTTTAACTGTGTAATGACAATGTTTCAATCAAGAAAATATAGTACAAATATACAGACGCGTGAAGACAAGTTTATCTTGCAAGTTAAAAGAAAATAATTTCCCTCCTTCCACAAAGAGGTCTACAATACCCGCTCCCATTCTTTACCTTCACTCAAAAACAAAACTTCTCTCTGACCAAACTGCTCAACCACTGCAATTTCGAACACTGAAAAAGTCCGTGCTTCGCCTTGAAATGAAGAATTCTCCACTTGCTTATTTCAAATAACACATACCACTCCATTCGTTCATAAATTTTATTTGGAATAATGACTCGTGCCATAGTCTACATCCCCAACTTTCAGTCCAGTCTATAGAAAGATTTAAAAACTAAATAAATAAATAAACAATTAAAAATGTTTTGATCATCTGTACATATCTAGAAAAGGAATGAGATTAATTTAATAGCTGAAAGTTCTCTTCATAAAATATAGATTCATCTTTAAAAAGGAACCAACAAACAAATGCAAAAGATAAGTCTGTCTCACCTCCCAAATGTTAAGTGTTAAACTTCGGGAAAGAATTTCATACATAAAACTTATTGACATGAATGGCCACTCGCAGGTGAATGAATATGCAAAAATGCCCATTTAGCATTTTCAGTCTATATATTCTAAATATGGTCTAACATTGCTTAAGCAAATAAATATATCAGTATTAAAGACATTGTCTAATATTCACTGTTACCTCTAAAATGTACTTTTTACCGCCGCAAATTTCCTTGACTTTCCACAATCCGCCCTGACAAGGTTTGACTGCAGGCCTCGCTTATTTGCGTATTAGTATTAACGTATACTGGAAGAAAGCAGTGAAATCCTGTTAAAACTGGGCTATTTGCGAAAGTTGTATCTCTCTATACATTAGCTGCTGTTCTAACTAAATTGATATGAGAGGGAACTTTTGCAACTGAGGTATCATATCAAAAATAACAAAGCATACCTTAGCAGTTTTGTTATACATATGTATGAAATTGCCTTTCCCAGCACATTCGACCAAAATATTAAAATTAGAGCTGATAATCGATTCATTTGCGGTTACATTGGGTACCTTTTCTCCACATTGTCAACATTGTTAAGTTACATGGATGTTTAAAATCATCTAACCATGACTGCGTGTCACTTTAGCACTGATATTTCCAGCCTAACATAATTTGTTCTTCCAATTATCTACAGTTGTATGGATATTATACAAACTGAATAACAACTGCAAACTGCAATTAAAAGCAAAGGGCAGACTCGTACTATTATATTTCCAAGCTAACGCATCATTTTCACTAACATTATGAATAACAAAAAATATTTGAATGAGTAACATACACTATATTTATTCCTCAGATCGATATACAAATTTCATTTTTAAAATATGATACTTTCTATGTTACATTTCAGACTGATGTTTAAAGTTTGTCAAGACAAAGTGAAATTAGAAAGCGATATTCTAATTAATTTAAAAGAAACAGTAGTGTTTTTAAGAAAACCAAAACAAGCAACTACAGTATATATGCAAAATTCAAAATTAATTAGCCCAAATGTGTTCGTTTGGGTTTGGATAGATTTAATTGCATTGGCGTTGTTTTTCAAATACAAGTTGCCCAAAGCTGTTGTTTTTTTTTTTTATTTTGTCAAAACGTGCGAGGAGCAGAAACAAATCGCTGTATGATACATTCAGTTTAAACGCGTCAAGTTGAAGATTCAAATTTCAGGTGACTTAAACCACTTGCAAATGACCAACGCCAGCACTTGGATGTAAATAGCATGATTTATAATAAACGCTTCATGTTACAGAAGGATAGATCTGGGAAAACTGCTTTTTATTGCATATATGAATCTCATCCGTATGGTATAATGTTTGGGTGATATAACGTTACTTCTGAAAAAATTAAATGAAAAAAACGTGAAGAAAATATTATGTGCACAGACTATGCACAATCCGTTTGTTCAAAATCAACGTGCTCTTACTGAAGATTCACTTTTGGCCAATAAGCGTAAGATTTTTTCTGAGGAAAAAATTTATTGAATCCTTTTTCTTTTATAAAACTTCAATATCTCTTCGAAAAGAAAGACAAATCAATTTAAAGGAAAATTGTTATCTATACAAGCATGCATGTCATCCTACAGGCATAGCACACGTGTTGTGAATTAACACGTTATGGCCAATGTTGGGGGTGGGGGTGGCAAAAGCTATTAGTGGAGGAAGTCTTTCACTTGTTCGTGCTTGGAAAGCTTTTGTGATATAATTTTAGATGTACATTTTTAAAGGTTTTTTAAATGCTTTAGGATTCGAGGTGGGGCGGTGGTTAGCTTTTCGGGGGATGCGGGTTTGAATCGTGCCACTGGATCAGAATGTTGTGTCTCCTGGGCAAATCACTTTACCCATAATTGCCTCGGCACTATATAGTCTGCTTGTGTTGCTTTGGCGTAAAACATCAAACGCAACCAAACTGTGTCGTATTCTCGTTCAAAATGATGGAAGTTTGTGATCGAAATAAATGCCAGATATATGGTGCTTTGTCAATGTCAGTTTACTGACAATAAATATAAACAGAACATCTGGAAGTTAAGAATATCGTAATAATAATAGTTCTGAATGCTCTCACTGTCAATGTGTTTGTTTTGTATTGTTTTCTTTTTTACAAATGTTCGATTTGTACCTGTCTGTGTCAGTGATGATCGGAATCTGAAACCCAAACTAACACCACCGTTATGCATGCATATCAGGAATAACTTTTAAAATTGAAGTAGTTATAAGTGACAGTAGTTTTGCCTGACCTGTATTAAAAGACTGGTTCATTTGGAGAGGAACATCATGTACGCCGCCTAGACGACTTTAAATCTTTCTCAAAGAAAATGAACGAATTTAAATACCGTATTAATTAGGACTTCTTCATAATATATACCAGCATTAAGTAAATACAGCCTCCGCAAGGGTGTCATCTACAGCCATCTTCATTTAATTATGATAATTACATTGTTATATGAATATTTGTTTCTGTGATTGATTGATTGATTGATTGACTGACTGACTGATTGATTGTACTGTAACTTAACGTTAGTGTGAAGTAACAAGTTTCGAAATAACGTAGCAATGAAGATCATATCAGCTGGATTTGTGCATTTATGGCAGGAAACGACTGAATATCGAAAATGAATATTGAATTTGTTGTATAATATACAAAGTAATCTTCTCTCTCTCTCTCTCTCTCTCTCTCTCTCTCTCTCTCTCTCAGATTCGTGTAAATTAAATGTTAAAACTATAGGAGAGATCGTTTTTGTTTGCCGTTCTATGTATTGCGTGGTGTATTCGTCTTTTCCAAGCTGCTTTAGCTGAATAGATCTATTACACATACATCACTGCATCTATTTTATTTTGTAGAGTGGTTTAAATCAATATCAACACAAAGAATATGTATGAGAATGATACACTTTATTGTTATGATACCTTCACCTGTCACTTTCAAAGTCACTTAAATTATGCAAAGTACCATGCAACAGCTGTATTATATCTCTGATTACAACTGTACTGGGAGCACGAGAAAATTTTCAGAACGTTTTCTTATCTCCAGTTTGCTTTCTGTGTAATACTTACTGAAAAAATACTATATGAGCGGGAATATTAATTTCTGATATATTTCTTTATAAATGTACTTTTATATTTGGAAAATCAAATAAAATGTGACAGTACCTTATTGACTAGATTGTTGCTTGGTGTTTTTATTTTTACTTTTTTATTATTGTTTTAATGACACTTCCGTCACAATAGAACTATGGATTACAGACATAATCCATTATATGTAAATTAAAGTTCTTGGTGGCATTATGGGATCTAACGCCATTTCGCAGCACACGATAGGCTAAAGATGGCGGCCAATATAACTGACGGATGAAGAACACGGGAAGACCTGGGAAGAACTACAAACCCAAGGAAAGCTGCTGGCTTTCTCACATACACACACACGTTGGTCGAGTCGACACTTAAACTCACACGTACACGAGGTGAGATGTTTGATCTCTAACGGCGAGCGCCTTAGACAATTCGGCCACCCGGAGTCCTCAGTCGAAGTGGTCAGATCACTAACTGATGCAAGCATATACGCCTAAGAGCATATTTAATGTATCTGTCAGTTTATGATCTGGTTACACATATTCTTGCTAGTCAAAAGAGCGCGATGATGAAAGACACAAATTTCGGTAATAAAATATGTCCTTTTGGGACAGGCGATCTTGACGACAAATGTTTGTATATCCGACTGTTTTATACACGTAACATCCAAAGTCGGTTTGTCGTAATTCGACGTCATTTTAACAGGAGATGCACAACAATTCTCTCCTGTTTTGAACACTAAGAGGTAATGATGCAATTGGGATGAATATTGTCCATTGAATGATGCAGATGTGGCATAGTAAGAAAAACTTTACAATAGATTTACAAGTTGGAAACCTCCCAGCAAGCATGTAGTTTTGACTTTCCATTCAGGTGGGATAATTACGTAAGTTTGGTACAACTCTACAGGAAATTAATATCAGTATCAGTTTCATGTACTTCTTACGCATGAAGTGTCGTAGATTTATTATATTTTGTTAGACATGTACATCACAATTGTGTCTTAGGTTTCTCATTACTGTTGACTCACGTGTATGAAATAATGATGAAAATAGACACGACCGTTATATGCGCAGCTTTTTCATCTTCTAGTTCAACTTAGTTATTGTTATTTGAGGTTTGGAAAAAAGGGAGATCATAATTATCAACCCTGTAATTTTTCACCGGGCAATCAAAGACATTGTTTTGTGTGTGTGTGCATTGCAAGCTTTGGCTGAAAGGCATTATACAAGATCTCAAAGTCACACCAAGTATGTAAACGGGACTTTCCAACAAATCATGATTTTACATTGTTCACACATAAAATTATTTGAAGAAGCAAAATTGTATCTCATTTCCAACTAAGAACGTCCACGGTTAGAGGTATATCCTCAGTACGTGGGTAATTTCATGAATGTTCTTTACACTACTGAATATCGTCGTAATCTGCTCTCAGGTTATTCAATATATTTTGATTGCATTGAATTTTGGAGGAGCCAGGAATATGATGGCTGCTAGATTGAAAGGCTTTCAATCTTATATGCATTATCTGGTATTACTTTAGGTCAATATAGCGATTCTTGTGATTGCAAACTTGCCGTTGGTTATGCCATTTCGCAAGAATTTAGGAGAACACGGTCAATATTTTGAACGTTCTGATATTTCTTTTCCGCTTGATCATAACCACTTCTTAGTAGAAAGAAGACTTTAAGATGTGCTTACATACTTTGAGACAAATAGCTTCCAAATCTTTTTTAAATACTTTAGGAGTCAAGTCCTAGTGCACACACAGATGTGTCCTCAAAATGTGGTAACATATTTGTCTGCAAATTTCGACAGGCATTAATTCCAATTACTAAATGACATCTGTAAAGAGTCAGGGTCTTGTTTGTTACATGGGAGATAATACTATAAGCCTCAGACAACCAGAAATCATTAATTGCATTTACGTGTGGCCACATTTCTTTAGGATTGAAACTGCAATAAAACAAAATCAAATATGTCTCTTTAAACAATGATTTTGGGCAATTGTTTTCATATTGGTCAAAACAGTTTTGTGCAACTTTATTTTACTTCTTGATCCCATTAAAAACTATTTTTTTTTTCTTCAAAAATGACTCTTTTATTGAAGAATGAATGGATAAATTCCTTACTTTCATCTGATCCATTCATTTGTCAACATCAACATCGTGTGAAGGAACCGATCTCCTATATTATTAATACCATCAAAAGAGGCAACATTAATGATTGATCTGGAAGAACTGAATTATGCAAACATCCGATATCTTTCCGGACAGAGTTTACTTTGTAAACGCGAGTGCTATTATTATTGTAGTTAAATACGTTTAGCCTGGTACGCTAGAGAATATACAACGATATGTGCTCATTTCAATGACTCGGTTAGTTAAAAAGCATGATGATAGGTATAACAGGAAGTAGTACACAGTTGGAAATGGAAAATTTGTACGAACAATGATATACGAGTGGCCAAATATGTACCTGCAATCATTCAGTCTATAATCATTCAGCTTATTATTTGTTTCAGAGGCCTGAAGAAAGCAATGAAACGGAGAAAGGCAAAAGAAAGAGATGAAGATAAGCTGAAACATATAATGTACGCGTCGGCTCTGTGGACGTAGAAAAAAAAAAACATTATTAACAAAGATTATATCTTACCCAATAAGTTTTATGAAGAGATTGAGATTCTAATGCTCGATAAGAAATTCGACGAATTCAAAATAAGTTTGTACGATGTTTCTTCTTTTAAGCTGCTGAATGTTGACCATCTCTGATATTTATGAGGAATATGTAATTGTGGCAGTCATATTGACTGTACGATCGGTACCATTTTCATTAGGTGGCGCTCTACAGTTTCGTATTTTTCATAAGGTTAGATTTTAAAGAAAAATAATTTTTTCCTCACTGGGTATAATGGCTATTGAAAAAAAGACTGTGAAACGCTTAAGTATTGTTAAAAAAAAAAATTAAATTCCCTTTATTTTGGGGTCTGATTTATGTACAATATGGATTATAGAGTATACAGCTTGGCCGTACGTCATACGTGAACTTCTTTATAAAAAAAACTGCTAAGCTCCGATTGATCATTTTTACTTCCTGGACTTCATAGGTAAAATTGTAAAAAAAAAAAAAAGAGCCAGTAACTTCTTTCACATTTTATATATTTGGTATTTCATTCATTGCACTTTCAGAAGTAGGTATTGTCTAGTCTGTCAAAATTAGTTTTCCCATATTAGTAACTGCTAAAGATGGTGTACTTTACACTAATACTAATTAAGGATGATGTCTGAGCACATGAGAGCAGTCATATTTGGTTAGTTTGTCCTTAGATCATGCACAATTTACACAGATACAAGGAAATTTCAGCATCAGTACCTAAAAGTAAGATGGAGGTATGCGAACATTCCCTCGAGCGTACATGTTGCTAATGTAAACAAATTCATCTTACACCTGTCACTTCCTCGGACGCTCATAATATTTGTAAAGGGCCACTTATGGCAAGCCTGACACCATTAGAAGACATTTAGTGATAACGTCACCTTGGTATGACCATCCATTCAGCAGAAAGAGTGACATAATTTTCAATATACAAATTGTTTTAGCCATATTTGAAGTCAGATCGGGAATATTTTTATTCAGCAGCAACTAGTGACCATGCTTAGCCTTCTGGTAAAAACCCCATGATGTCAGAATCTTTCATTTAAGACAGTAGCAATAACATGATTTTTAAGATGGCTGCCATGAGGTATTAACAGATGTCAGATCGGCACCGTTTTCCTTTAGTGCCAACTAGCCATCATAAGAAGAGCAGTGTAAACCCCACGTTCATATGGCCATGACAGTGTGTCAACAATGGACTATCTGCGCGGGATCGCGCATAACGCTATAATGTGGAAGACAATTGTAATAGTCAAATGTTTCGAAAAATTAATAAACGCTGTATTTCTGCATATCGATGTATTAATGAATGGATGATGATATTTGTTTTCAACTCGATATTACTTCATATTCAGATATTAATTAATACATGATGCTTAATGATCTTTAATGCTGCCTTCCTTAGTCTTCTTCTTTACAAGACACATACAATGTGCATTTATTGTTTGTCTGTGCGCGAGTTTATCAGCGCTCATTTGCCCTACGGGCTTTTGTTGGGGTGCCGGTTTACCCTGGATGTCTGGGTGGCAACATTTGGACTAATTAGACATCATGACAAGTCTTATAGTAAATGGCACATGCCGGTCATATTGGATCTCTGGGTGGGACCATTTTCACTTAGGACCAACTAGAGTAGTGTCATAATAGGCGTTTGCCTTTTTGTCACCTTCCACACGTCATCGACTCTGCCCCCATACATATTTAGATTGTATGCGACCGTTACATGTTGATCACTTTTAATTTTGTCCGTCTGGGTGACGTGAGTATGAGTGATCCAGTCATGGGGGCTAGAGTCTCGTGCGGATGGAAGTGCCCCAAAAGATTCAAAAAAAGAACAAAACCCCAGCCTTTGACGTTACTCTGCAGTGATTGTAGAAACAAATCCGGCAGAGTGTACTTATTCAGTCAAGCATATGACAGCGATCTATTCACACAATGAATGACTCTACTGTATGCAGGCATGCTTGTATTACTATATCAAGGAAAAGCTCTACATTGAGTTTTCTCCAAGGCAATATTATACAATGCGGTATGGTATCTATAGCTGTGATTTTGTACCGACAAAGAGAGAGATATATAGTCGAGTTGTGAATATCTCAAAGTATGCTGAAGGAATTTAAAAGAGGTATACTTGCCAAGTGATTGGAATATCAAAAATGTGACAGATAAACTAAGATCGCTGTTTCGTTTGAATCCATCGTATAGGTATGTCAAAGAATCACAGAAGATGTTGTACGTATTCTCCGAAACATATTCAGTCCACATTTGATAAGTTGCTTAACCTGGGAGTGACCTTGAAAATAGAACGAAATAAATTGGGGCAGATTTATGCGGCAATAAACCTAAAAAGAATCTGCCGAATATCGTGCAGGAAAGAGTACACCTCAAAAGAAAAAAAAAACTCGTCCACTGCGTCTGAAGCGAATGACGTTTTGATATGGTCAGCGACGAAGATGATTAAGGGCAGGCTAATTAAACAAATGCATTTGGGTCATAAGTATAAGAATGGCATCGGAACTCACCTATCAACAGTATTTGTTATCAAAGCAATATACCACGATGCAGAAGAGAGACAGCGCGAGTATATGAGAAAATTAGGGAACGCTATCATGAAATGTAAACCACCACAAAATGTGAATAAAGTTTACAAGCCGTCTGACATTATTAGGTACCTAGGACAGCCTGACAAAATTCATGTTGGTGCCGTACTCGGTGATGGGTTATTTGAGGTTACTGCAGCGGACTTTCTTCTGAAAGAAGTTTTATTGTGCGCTGCAAAGGAGTTTCGTTATGAGTACCCTGACATAGATGTATTTAATAGTTTCGTCAGGGATGATTTACAGCTTTGTGCTACTTCTCTTAACGAGAGGTACCATCGGTCATTCTATAAATTACCATTGGAGGCTTATAACAAGATAAAACAAGAACAAGTAGCAGTGTTTCCATCAATCAGATAAAACGCCCCCGTGTATGTATAGGAAACTCCATTGCATTGCAACAAATACAAAGCTGTCTGCCTTGTAAAACACGAACTCCATGGTAGAACATGGCATTATTAGTATTACAAAGGCATACGCAGATATTACGTGATGGCATAGAGGAACATAATCATCTTTGCCAGCCTTGTGGATCTGTTTGTGAGTACTATAAAGCGCTCAGAAATAAATCAAAACCACAAACACCTGTGGCTGCGCAAGCACACACAGATACAACAACAACAACAAAAAAAAAAAAAAACCAATAAAACAAAAATAAATGAAATAATAACCAGAATTGAAGCGATCGCATTTTCTGATCCTGATGAAACACATTTTAAAAAATTGACAAAATTTCTCAAGTGGATTGATGCTTCACCCCGCACCCCCACCTCCTTAGTATAAACATGCCTACTTTGTCACAGCTAAAACAGATCGCACGGCATCATTGAATATACATGCTAAGTTGTATGAAAAAGGCAGACCCTCATCGTGCTCATCCTATTGTGTCTTATGTTTTCATATTAAGGTTGTTTACATCAGCCGTATTCATTCATATCGTAACAGCTGTAGTAGGAACAGTGTTTCATTTTGCTCGGTTAAAACTTGAGAGGATTTATTTATTTACATTCATTGGAATTACAAAGTGCTCATTGACCCTTTTCGAACTAAAATCAATATTTTGGGATTATTGTGAATTCATTCACGAGATTCTAGATTACAGCATTGTGATACATCAAGATTGTTATGACCTCACACTATTCCATACTACTGGCACATCAGAACATTGTATAGTGGCATTCATTCGGAACACTCTATACTTTTTGACATGTGATATAACATTTAGGACAGTTTGGGATTTCATTCACATTACTGGAAGTTCCTTCTACATTTTAACTTTATACTCTAGGGAAATAAATTTGATTTGTTGAATTTTTACGAAACTTGATAGTTTTTGCTCTTTTCTGTTACTTAGTCTAAGACCATAGAGTCGTAACACTTGGAACATTTTTCAGAGTACACAGTGAAGATCACTGCCAAAAATTGTAAAGTTTGATCATGCAGAAAACGCATTATATTTGCATATTCGTAATAATATACTATTATATGTGTTATTTGTATTTATCAAGTCTTCAATCATACTCTTTTATGGAAAATTTAGCAGAAAATAGCGTAAAATGTGATTATTGCTACGTCTGTGGAACTAAGTCACGTAGAAAGTAAACACGTCACAACGACTTAAAATTTACACCATATCGCAAATTTTACAACTGCAGATTTGTCATCTGGTCCATCACAAAGCGCGTTGCATTCGCAGGTGTGTCAGAGAGAGAGGAGCAAGTGTGTGTGTAAGAGACAGAGGCAGAGCAAGAAAGAAAGAAACAAAGAAAGACAGACAGAAAAAAGAAAGAACAGCATCTACATGCGTGTGTGTGTGTATCTGTGTGCGTGTGTGTGTGTGTGTTGTGTGTGTGTGTGTGTGTGTGAGAGAGAGAGAGAGAGAGAGAGAGAGAGAGAGAGACTAATTGATTGAAAAGGCAGATGAACAGAGAGAGAGAGAGAGAGAGAGAGAGAGAGAGAGAGATTATTAAATGATAAATTAATTTCCAAAGTCACGGAATGCATCTTCCACGTGTTTCATGCGATGTGTTTGTGTTTCATAAATAGTAATAGAGACAGAGATTCTGAACTGAAGAAACAACAGACTGTATGTACTTGTTTTCAACAGTGTATTTATTTGTAACAGAAGAATTACATAATGGTAATTCAGGTCGATAATATAATTAAAAATAAAAATGCCCGAATTCGCATGCAGTAATTCTCTCTAAATAACATCTTGTTTACTGGGATCTAAACATACAATAGAATGCTAAGTGTCTTACAATTGTAATCAACATGGTACTAACTTTTACACTCTGATTAAAAATGAGATTATAAATTTTGTCCTTATTCATCATCAAATTAATTCTTATATACATTGTTCCGACAGGGATTTACATTATCGTTTTATTTAAAGATAGTAATAGATAATAAAAATGCTACCTTTGGAAACAAAAATGTATATAGACACCGTCACATACTAGATCAAATTATAGTCATTCACATTTCCACTTGCAAAAAACACTGTTTGAATCAAAAGCATCCTTTCTCATTCTTTCTATTTCGGATTGACAGGCACGCTGATGTTCAGAATCCCACTATCCTTCATAGTTGCCTTCGTGCATCTTATCGCAGAACCCTCAGGGACGGTGTAGCGCCTGAATACCTCCTGACAGCAGGTGAACCCCTTGTCGCAGGACTCTTGTTTAGCTGTTACCTCCAGCTGGTCGTCTATGTAGCGGACCGATACAGTATTGGGTTTATAATCTTTCTGACCCATAAACAAGGGAAAACTACCACCATCCATGACAAATCAGGAAAATGCCTCACAGAGGATCAAGAGATCCTCAAGCGATGGACAGAATACTGCTCAGAATTGTACAAGGAGATCCAGCAGTACTAAAGTGCCCTCAGGCAGAAGAAATTGATGACAACCCCATTCTTCGTGAAAAAGTAGAAATTACAGTTAGGTCACGAAAGAAAGGAAAGTCAGCCAGCATTGACAATATACCAGCAGAGCTCATTCAAGCAGGAGGAGAAGAGATAGTCACAGTCCTAACAACAATCTACAACAAGATATGACAGACAGGAGAATGGCCCACCACATGGACTCAATCCTTGAATATCGTGCTGCCCAAGAAAGGAAACCTACAGCTATGCCAAAACTACAGAACCATCAGTTTGATCAGTCAACCGAGCAAAGTCATGCTCAAGATAATTCTAAACAGACTAAAGCCTCAAGCAGAGAAAATAATTGCTGATGAGCCGGCAGGCTTCTGAGCAGGAAGGAGCACCACAGAACAAATCTTCAATCTCAGAATCCTTTGCAAGAAATACCTTCAGCATCAGCCCCCCACGTCTTTATAGATTTCAAAAAGACCTTTGATAGGGTATGGCATGCAGCCTTATGGGCAACTATGAGGAAGTACAACATCAGCTCAGATCTGGTGCAGTTGTTGAGCACCTCTATGACAAAGCCATCAGTGCTGTCCTCATCAATGGCAGCAGAGGAGATTGGTTTCGAACAAAAGTTGGAGTCAGACACAGGGATGTATACTGTCACCTACACTCTTCAACATTTCCTGGAAAGAATCATGGAGGATGCCTTGCATGACCACAAGGGCACTGTCAGCATCGGAGGAAGAACAATCACCAACCTTCGCTTCGCAGATGACATTGATGGTTTAACAGGAGATGAAAAAGAACTGGCTGACTTGGTTGAGCGCCTCGATCCAACCTCCACAGCATGCGGTATGGAGATAAGCGCCGAAAAAACCAAACTGATGACAAACAACACCAATGGCATCTGTACAGAAATAAAGATCAGTGGACAGAAGCTGGAAAGAGTCACAAGCTTCAAGTAATTGGGATCAATTACCACAGATGAGGGCTCCAAACCAGAACAACTTTGCAGGATTGCCCAGACAACAGCAGCAATAACAAGGTTGAGACCAATATGGAAAGATACCAACATTGTTTTTGGTTCCAAAATAAGGCTGATGTGATCGATTGTCATATCCATCTTTTTTATGCTTGTGAAACATGGACACTCACATCAGATCTGCAAAGAAGGATTCAAACCTTCAAAATGACATGCTACAGCAAGATCTTGGGCATCTCATACATTGACCATGTAACCAACGAAGAAGTCCACAACGGGATCCAACGAGCCATCGGATCCTATGAAGACCTCTTGACCGCAGTAAAAAAAGAGCGCAACTGAAGTGGCACGGTCATGTCTCAAGATCATCTGGAATGGCAAACACAATCATACAAGGCACAGTGCGAGGGTACAGAAGAAGAGGCAGACAGAAAAAGAAGTGGGGAGACAACATTAAGAAGTGGAGAGGCATGGGATTTGGAGATTCACAAAGGGCAGTAGAGAACAGGAAAAGATGGAGAGAATTGGCTGTAAAGTCAGCTGTGGTGTCCCAACAACCACTTAGTTTAAGGGATTGATGATGATGATGATGATGATGATGATGATGATGAATCTTTCTCACCGACACGAATGAAATCATGAAAACTTTGGTCCCATCCTTCTCTACTATCTGACTCTTCTCGGTGAAAGATGAATCCCACTCATCGTCATTCTTTAAGGTGTAGGCTGTGTCTTTATCAGCATACAACAAAGGTATATTCCCCAAGTTTGCTCACAACTATCTTTTCCACTGCACTTGCAAGGTGACATTTCCCCCCTCCTCGGTTTCAAGTTCAATCTCTCGAATTTCCTCCGCATGAGTTTCAACCACCTCCTTCTCTCCATTATACCTACAGTCTACAGGCTTCTCGGCTCTAAGGAAGCAGGATTCTTCTTTCAGACTCTCTTCCTCTTTGTTCTCACTTTTCGTTTGCTCTATTACAATTGGCAATTTCCTCACACTCCCATCTTCTGATACAGTCTTCGATTCTTTTGAGGCTTGCACTTTCTTTGTTGTTTCCTTTCGTGATTTCTTCAACTGGGCTTGAATAAGCAATGAGTCCTCGTCAATCATGAACGTTTTCACAGAGGCGGGGTCGACATTTTGTGGTAACGGTACACTCCGACGACTCTCGATCAAATCAAAATTCTCTCCATCCTTTTCCTCGTGTCTACAGTGAATAATGGCTTTGTCATTTTCAACCATCACTTTGATATCTTCGGGGTCATAACCTTTGACCTTAAGCAATTTAGTCCATGGCTTGACCACTGGTTTCTTCTCTTTTTCACATCGGCGAACACCATTGCTGAAGGCCGGGAAATCGGACAGCAGAAATGGCAGTAGGTCCAAGGTCATGTCGCTGAACACTGACGGTCTGTAATATACTTCAGACGGTGTATATAAATGCCTTGGATAGCACTGTCGTCAGCCACTGAAAGGAACTGTAACTGGCACGAAGTAGTTTGTCATTTCTTCAAATTATTTATGACAAATATCCTCGATAAACAAATGTGCTGTGAATCTGCCTTTATATATTTTCGTGGAGTTTAGACGTGTTGTTTTTCAAGCTTTGTTATCCTCTCTACTCTCGTCCTTGCAATCCCATTTACTGTCGTAGCTTTATATACCAATAAGAAGAAATTCTCGACCTTTCGAGATGCTTGGAGAAAGCACGTGGCGAGAAGGGAAGTAAACACCACTAGAAATTTGTACGCATGCGTGACGCCTATAATTAGTGCAGGTTGAAACTACCACTATTTATAAATAGAAACGTGTTGTTGTCATACCAGCTAGAATGTGGTAGAATTGTCAAGAACATTACTCGTTTTTATCATCAAATAAATTAATTTTCATGGCGCTTGTGACTATTATTTGAAAGTAATTGTGTGTTTACTAAAGAAACTGCCTTGACATAAAATATTTCGCTGAATCGTTGACAGTGCCAATGACTGAACGTCAACTCTAGATTGTACGTTTAGGGATTTTTGGTTGGGGTGGGGGTGGAATGAAACCACGAGATTTTGTTTGCCATAAATGCCGTGCAACGACATGTATAAATATTTTACACACACCCCGCATACGAATAATAATAATAATAATAATAATAATAATAATAATAATAATAATAAAAATAATAATAAAGTAGATTGCTAATGAAGGTATCAAAAGGAATTATGATATAAAAACACTCATACGCATAGCTTAAAAATATTTACTTTAATTCTTTAGTGGTTTTTTTTTTTTAAACAGAGGAAAGGCGAGTTCCTCTTCCATGATTTTTCTGGATACGATGTTTTTGAAAGAAAGGTCCCACAAAGATGCTATGTTTAGTTTGTACATTTTGTTTTTACTTGGATGAGTGAGAGAAGTCAGGAGAAAATTTGTACATGGTTGCTATGGAAGTTACTTGAGAAACGATAGCATTATTGCACCAGCAAAATAAATTCATTGGTACAAATTAGGTGTGAACATCTGGACACAGGAACACACGCTCGCGCTGTTTAGCGGTGTGTTTTGTTCTGTAAGAGTAATGTTTGGTTTCTGTGTGAGAAAGTAATCGGTCAAAATTGATTATACGACCATGTACAATATAACATCAGTGGTCCGTCATATGGTTGGTGAGCATGCCAATGTCATACCATAGTTCTGTTAAACATTGTTCTGTGTGATAAATGATCCATCCATCTTTCTGTACCAGTAAAATGAAACAAAATTATATAATTCCATTTTGGTTGTAAAAATATTGTAGAGACCTACTGAAGTTTAAGATTTTGACTGTTGGTTCAGTTAAAACTTGAGAGGATTTATTTATTTAAATTCATTGGAATTACAAAGTGCTGATTGATCCTTTTCGCACTAAATCAATATTTTGGGATTATTGTGAATTCATTCAGGACATTCTACATTATAACATTGTGACAAATCAAGATAGTTAGGACGTCAAACTAATCAACACTGCTGGCACATCAGCACATTCTATATTGGAATTAATTCAAAACACTCTATACTTTTGGACCTGTGACATAACATTTAGGACAATTTGGGGTTTAATTCACATTTCTGTGAGATCGTTCTACATTTTCACTTTATACTCTAGGGAAAAATCTGTCTGAGTGTGTGTGTGTGTGTGTGTGTGTGTGTGTGTGTGTGTGTGTGTGATTAGGATTTTTCACGAAACTTTAACCATTTAGTGATGTCTAACACTGGAGCATAATGTCGCAGACATAGAACATCATGTCCCACCCAGTCACATTATCCTCACACTAGACCTAACACTAACCTCTTAATGCTGAGTGCCAAGCGAGGCAGCTGCTAGTACCAATTATATAAGTCTTTATCATGATTCAGCCGGGTTCGAACCAGCGACAACCCACATCCGAGGCGGACACTCTAACAACTAGGCCACTGGCGCGGTTACTCTAGGGAAATAAATTGTTGTTGAATTTGTTGAAACTTGTTGGTTTTCCACTCTTTCTTTACTTAGTTTAAGACCACAGAGTCGTAACAATTGGGAAAATGTTCACAGTACATCGTGAAATTCACTACCACGAATTTTTGAAGCTACACCAGGCAGAAAACGCATTCTCTTTGCACGTATGTAATAACATAATTTTTTTCTGTGTTATTTGTGTCTATCGATTCTTCAATCCATGTTCGTCTATGAAAATTTAGTCGAAACTAGCGGAAAATGTGATTATTCATCCGTCTGTGGAACTAAGTTTCCTGGATAATAAAGAAGTCACAACGACTTAAAAATTTAGGACACAATATCGCATATTTGCTACTGCAATCTGTCATCTGGTCTATCATAAAACGCGTTGCATTCACAGGTGTGTCAGAATCCCCTCCTATCAATTTCTTTGAACACTTTCAATCGCACTAGTCTTAGAAATGCTTAAAAAAGCACATTCTACTGTGGGTATTGGCTTTGACCTTCATAGTAAGTGAAAGACATACAGACATATACGCATACAGAGACAGACACACAGGCAGAGAGAGAGAGAGATAGAGTGAGAGGAGAGCGTGTTTCTGTGAGAGAGAGAGAGAGAGAGAGAGAGCAAGGAATATGTACGCGCCTGTGTGTGTATGTGTGTGTGTGTGTGTGTGTGTGTGTGTGTGTGTGTGTGTGTGTGAGAGAGAGAGAGAGAGAGAGAGAGAGAGAGAGAGAGAGAGAGAGCAAGGAATATGTACTCGCCTCTGTGTGTATGTGTGTGTGTGTGTGTGTTAGAGAGAGAGAGAGAGAGAGATAGAGAGAGCGATAGAGAGACAGAAAGACAGACAGAGACAAAGGAGCGTGTGTGTGTGTGTGTGTGTGTGTGTGAGAGAGAGAGAGAGAGAGAGAGAGAGAGAGAGAGAGATGATTTAAATGATAAATAAATTAACAAACTCGTGGAATGCATCTTCTTCGTTTTCCATGCCATGTTACTTGTGTTTTTTAGATAGTAACAAAAACAGAGATTCTTTACTGAAGAAACAACAGACTGTATGTACTTGTTTTCAACAGCGCATTTATTTGTAACAGAAGAATTACATAATGGTAAGTCAGGTCGATAATATAATTAAAACTAAAAATGGCCGAATTCGCATGCAGTAATATTCTCAAAATAACATCTTGTTTAATGTGATCTGAACATACAATAGAATGCTAAACGTCTTACAATTGTAATCAACATGGTACTAACTTTTACAATCTGATTAAGAATGAGATTATAAATTTTGTCCTTATTCATCATCAAATTAATTCTTATATACATTGTTCCGACAGGGATTTACATTATCGTTTTATTTAAAGATAATCTTAAATTTTAAAAAATATTACATTTGGACTAATATATATATATATATATATATATATATATATATATATATATATATATATATATTCTGTCGCGTACTAAATCAAATCATACAGTCATTCTTATTTTCACTTGCAAAACAAAAACTGTTTTCTATTTCGGATTGATAGGCACGCTGATTTTCAGAATCCCACTATCAGTCATAGTTGCCTTCGTGCATCCTATCACAGAACCCTCAGGGACGGTGTAGTGTCTGAACACCTCCTGATAGCAGGTGAACCCCTTGTCACAGGACTCTTGTTTAGCAGATACCTCCAGTTGGTCGCCCATGTAGCGGACCGATACAGTATCGGGGTTATAATCTTTCAGGCTGACTGAAATCGTGAAAACATTGGTCCCATCCTTCTCCACTATCTCACTCTTTTCGGTGAAAGATGAATCCCACTCATCGTCATTCTTTAAGGTGTAGGCTGTGTCTTTATCAGCATACAACAAAGGTATATTCCCCCAAGTTTGCTCACAACTATCTTTTCCACTGCACTTGCAAGGTGACTCGGATCTTTCTTCACAAACAGGTGAATCGCACTTGCTTGTGCTTGCCTCTTCACGGTTATCCTCCACAGTGGGTGCGGTTACATTTCCCCCCTCCTCCCTTTCATGTTCAATCTCTCGAGTTTCCTCCGCATGAGTTTCAACCACCTCCTTCTCTCCATTATACCTACAGTCTACAGGCTTCTCGGCTCTAAGGAAGCAGGATTCTTCTTTCAGACTCTCTTCCTCTTTGTTCTCACTTTTCGTTTGCTCTATTACAATTGGCAATTTCCTCACACTCCCATCTTCTGATACAGTCTTCGATTCTTTTGAGGCTTGCACTTTCTTTGTTGTTTCCTTTCGTGATTTCTTCAACTGGGCTTGAATAAGCAATGAGTCCTCGTCAATCATGAACGTTTTCACAGAGGCGGGGTCGACATTTTGTGGTAACGGTACACTCCGACGACTCTCGATCAAATCAAAATTCTCTCCATCCTTTTCCTCGTGTCTACAGTGAATAATGGCATTGCCATTTTCAACCATCACTTTGATATCTTCGGGGTCATAACCTTTGACCTTAAGCAATTTAGTCCATGGCTTGACTCTGGTTTCTTCTCTTTTTCACATCGGCGAACACCATTGCTGAAGGCCGGGAAATCGGACAGCAGAAACGGAAGTAGGTCCAAGGTCATGTCGCTGAACACTGACGGTCTGTAATATACTTCAGACGGTGTATATAAATGCCTTGGATAGCACTGTCGTCTGCCACTGAAAGGAACTGTAACTGGCACGAAGTAGTTTGTCATTTCTTCAAATTATTTATGACAAATATCCTCGATAAACAAATGTGCTGTGAATCTGCCTTTATATATTTTCGTGGAGTTTAGACGTGTTGTATTTCAAGCTTTGTTATCCTCTCTACTCTCGTCCTTGCAATCCCATTTACTGTCGTAGCTTTATATACCAATAAGAAGAAATTCTCGACCTTTCGAGATGCTTGGAGAAAGCACGTGGCGAGAAGGGAAGTAAACACCACTAGAAATTTGTACGCATGCGTGACGCCTATAATTAGTGCAGGTTGAAACTACCACTATTTATAAATAGAAACGTGTTGTTGTCATACCAGCGAGAATGTGGTAGAATCGTCAAGAACATTATTCGTTTTTATCATCAAATAAATTAATTTTCATGGCGCTTGTGACTATTATTTGAAAGTAATTGTGTGTTTACTAAAGAAACTGACTTGGCATAAAATATTTCGCTGAATCGTTGACAGTGCCAATGACTGAGTGTCAACTCTAGATTGTACGTTTAGGGATTTTTGGTTGGGGTGGGGGTGGAATGAAACCACGAGATTTTGTTTGCCATAAATGCCGTGCAACGACATGTATAAATATCTTACACACACCCCGTATACGAATAATAATAATAATAATAATAATAATAAAGTAGATTGCTAATGAAGGTATCAATAGAAATTATGCCATAAACACTCATACGCATAGCTTCACAATATTTACTTTAATACATTGAGGTTTTTTTGTTGTTTTTTTTAACACAGGAAAGGCGAGTTTCTCTTCCATGATTTTTCTGGATACGATGTTTTTGAAAGAAAGGTCCCACAAAGATGCTATGTTTAGTTTGTACATTTTGTTTTTACTTGGATGAGTGAGAGAAGTCAGGAGAAAATTTGTACATGGTTGCTATGGAAGTTATTTGAGAAACGATAGCATTATTGCACCAGTAAAATAAACTCATTTGGTACAAACTATGTGTGAACATCTGGACACAGGAACAAACGCTCGCGCTGTTTAGCGGTGTGTTTTGTTCTGTAAGAGTAATGTTTGGTTTCTGTGTGAGAAAGTAATCGGTCAAAATTGGTTATACGACCATGTACATATAACATCAGTGGTCCGTCATATGGTTGGTAAGCATGCCAATGTCATACCATAGATGTGTTAAAAATTGTTCTGTGTGATAAATGATCCATCCATCTTTCTGTACCAGTAAAATGAAACAAAATTATATAATTCCATTTTGGTTGTAAAAATATTGTAGAGACCTGCTGAAGTTTAAGGTTTTAACTGTTGGTTCAGTTAAAACTTGAGAGGATTTATTTATTTAAATTCATTGGAATTACAAAGTGCTGATTGATCCTTTTCGCACTAAATCAATATTTTGGGATTATTGTGAATTCATTCAGGACATTCTACATTATAACATTGTGATACATCGAAATAGTTAGGACGTCAAACTAATCAACACTGCTGGCACATCAGCACATTCTATATTGGAATTAATTCAAAACACTCTATACTTTTGGACCTGTGACATAACATTTAGGACAATTTGGGGTTTAATTCACATTTCTATGAGTTCCTTCTACATTTTCACTTTATACTCTAGGGAAATATCTGTGTGTGTGTGTGTGTGTGTGTGTGTGTGTGTGTGTGTGTGTGTGTGTGTGTGATTAGGATTTTTCACGAAACTTTAACCATTTAGTGATGTCTAACACTGGAGCATAATGTCGCAGACATAGAACATCATGTCCCACCCAGTCACATTATCCTCACACTAGACCTAACACTAACCTCTTAATGCTGAGTGCCAAGCGAGGCAGCTGCTAGTACCAATTATATAAGTCTTTATCATGATTCAGCCGGGTTCGAACCAGCGACAACTCACATCCGAGGCGGACACTCTAACAACTAGGCCACTGGCGCGGTTACTCTAGGGAAATAAATTGTTGTTGAATTTGTTGAAACTTGTTGGTTTTCCACTCTTTCTTTACTTAGTTTAAGACCACAGAGTCGTAACAATTGGGAAAATGTTCACAGTACATCGTGAAATTCACTACCACGAATTTTTGAAGCTACACCAGGCAGAAAACGCATTCTCTTTGCACGTGTGTAATAACATAATTTTTTTTTTGTGTTATTTGTGTCTATCGATTCCTCAATCCATGTTCGTCTATGAAAATTTAGTCGAAACTAGCGGAAAATGTGATTATTCATCCGTCTGTGGAACTAAGTTTCGTGGATAGTAAAGAAGTCACAACGACTTAAAAATTTAGGACACAATATCGCATATTTGCTACTGCAATCTGTCATCTGGTCTATCATAAAACGCGTTGCATTCACAGGTGTGTCAGAATCCCCTCCTATCAATTTCTTTGAACACTTTCAATCGCACTAGTCTTAGAAATGCTTAAAAAAGCACATTCTACTGTGGGTATTGGCTTTGACCTTCATAGTAAGTGAAAGACATACAGACATATACGCATACAGAGACAGACACACAGGCAGAGAGAGAGAGATAGAGTGAGAGGAGAGCGTGTTTCTGTGAGAGAGAGAGAGAGAGAGAGAGAGCAAAGAATATGTACGCGCCTGTGTGTGTGTGTGTGTGTGTGTGTGTGTGTGTGTGTGTGTGTGTTAGAGAGAGAGAGAGATAGAGAGAGCGATAGAGAGACAGAAAGACAGACAGAGACAAAGGAGCGTGTGTGTGTGTGTGTGTGTGTGAGAGAGAGAGAGAGAGAGAGAGAGAGAGAGAGAGAGAGATCATTTAAATGATAAATAAATTAACAAACTCGTGGAATGCATCTTCTTCGTTTTCCATGCCATGTTACTTGTGTTTTTTAGATAGTAACAAAAACAGAGATTCTTTACTGAAGAAACAACAGACTGTATGTACTTGTTTTCAACAGCGCATTTATTTGTAACAGAAGAGTTACATAATGGTAAGTCAGGTCGATAATATAATTAAAACTAAAAATGGCCGAATTCGCATGCAGTAATATTCTCAAAATAACATCTTGTTTAATGTGATCTGAACATACAATAGAATGCTAAACGTCTTACAATTGTAATCAACATGGTACTAACTTTTACAATCTGATTAAGAATGAGATTATAAATTTTGTCCTTATTCATCATCAAATTAATTCTTATATACATTGTTCCGACAGGGATTTACATTATCGTTTTATTTAAAGATAATCTTAAATTTAAAAAATATTACATTTGGACTAATATATATATATATATATATATATATATATATATATATATATATATATATATATTCTGTCGCGTACTAAATCAAATCATACAGTCATTCTTATTTTCACTTGCAAAACAAAAACTGTTTTCTATTTCGGATTGATAGGCACGCTGATTTTCAGAATCCCACTATCAGTCATAGTTGCCTTCGTGCATCCTATCACAGAACCCTCAGGGACGGTGTAGTGTCTGAACACCTCCTGATAGCAGGTGAACCCCTTGTCACAGGACTCTTGTTTAGCAGATACCTCCAGTTGGTCGCCCATGTAGCGGACCGATACAGTATCGGGGTTATAATCTTTCAGGCTGACTGAAATCGTGAAAACATTGGTCCCATCCTTCTCCACTATCTCACTCTTTTCGGTGAAAGATGAATCCCACTCATCGTCATTCTTTAAGGTGTAGGCTGTGTCTTTATCAGCATACAACAAAGGTATATTCCCCCAAGTTTGCTCACAACTATCTTTTCCACTGCACTTGCAAGGTGACTCGGATCTTTCTTCACAAACAGGTGAATCGCACTTGCTTGTGCTTGCCTCTTCACGGTTATCCTCCACAGTGGGTGCGGTTACATTTCCCCCCTCCTCCCTTTCATGTTCAATCTCTCGAGTTTCCTCCGCATGAGTTTCAACCACCTCCTTCTCTCCATTATACCTACAGTCTACAGGCTTCTCGGCTCTAAGGAAGCAGGATTCTTCTTTCAGACTCTCTTCCTCTTTGTTCTCACTTTTCGTTTGCTCTATTACAATTGGCAATTTCCTCACACTCCCATCTTCTGATACAGTCTTCGATTCTTTTGAGGCTTGCACTTTCTTTGTTGTTTCCTTTCGTGATTTCTTCAACTGGGCTTGAATAAGCAATGAGTCCTCGTCAATCATGAACGTTTTCACAGAGGCGGGGTCGACATTTTGTGGTAACGGTACACTCCGACGACTCTCGATCAAATCAAAATTCTCTCCATCCTTTTCCTCGTGTCTACAGTGAATAATGGCATTGCCATTTTCAACCATCACTTTGATATCTTCGGGGTCATAACCTTTGACCTTAAGCAATTTAGTCCATGGCTTGACCTCTGGTTTCTTCTCTTTTTCACATCGGCGAACACCATTGCTGAAGGTCGGGAAATCGGACAGCAGAAACGGCAGTAGGTCCAAGGTCATGTCGCTGAACACTGACGGTCTGTAATATACTTCAGACGGTGTATATAAATGCCTTGGATAGCACTGTCGTCTGCCACTGAAAGGAACTGTAACTGGCACGAAGTAGTTTGTCATTTCTTCAAATTATTTATGACAAATATCCTCGATAAACAAATGTGCTGTGAATCTGCCTTTATATATTTTCGTGGAGTTTAGACGTGTTGTATTTCAAGCTTTGTTATCCTCTCTACTCTCGTCCTTGCAATCCCATTTACTGTCGTAGCTTTATATACCAATAAGAAGAAATTCTCGACCTTTCGAGATGCTTGGAGAAAGCACGTGGCGAGAAGGGAAGTAAACACCACGAGAAATTTGTACGCATGCGTGACGCCTATAATTAGTGCAGGTTGAAACTCCCACTATTTATAAATAGAAACGTGTTGTTGTCATACCAGCGAGAATGTGGTAGAATTGTCAAGAACATTATTCGTTTTTATCATCAAATAAATTAATTTTCATGGCGCTTGTGACTATTATTTGAAAGTAATTGTGTGTTTACTAAAGAAACTGACTTGACATAAAATATTTCGCTGAATCGTTGACAGTGCCAATGACTGAGCGTCAACTCTAGATTGTACGTTTAGGGATTTTGGTTGGGGTGGGGGTGGAATGAAACCACGAGATTTTGTTTGCCATAAATGCCGTGCAACGACATGTATAAATATCTTACACACACCCCGTATACGAATAATAATAATAATAATAATAATAATAATAATAATAATAAAGTAGATTGCTAATGAAGGTATCAATAGAAATTATGCCATAAACACTCATACGCATAGCTTAAAAATATTTACTTTAATTCTTTGGGGTTTTTTTTTTTTTTTAACACAGGAAAGGCGAGTTTCTCTTCCATGATTTTTCTGGATACGATGTTTTTGAAAGAAAGGTCCCACAAAGATGCTATGTTTAGTTTGTACATTTTGTTTTTACTTGGATGAGTGAGAGAAGTCAGGAGAAAATTTGTACATGGTTGCTATGGAAGTTATTTGAGAAACGATAGCATTATTGCACCAGTAAAATAAACTCATTTGGTACAAACTATGTGTGAACATCTGGACACAGGAACAAACGCTCGCGCTGTTTAGCGGTGTGTTTTGTTCTGTAAGAGTAATGTTTGGTTTCTGTGGGAGAAAGTAATCGGTCAAAATTGGTTATACGACCATGTACATATAACATCAGTGGTCCGTCATATGGTTGGTAAGCATGCCAATGTCATACCATAGATGTGTTAAAAATTGTTCTGTGTGATAAATGATCCATCCATCTTTCTGTACCAGTAAAATGAAACAAAATTATATAATTCCATTTTGGTTGTAAAAATATTGTAGAGACCTGCTGAAGTTTAAGGTTTTAACTGTTGGTTCAGTTAAAACTTGAGAGGATTTATTTATTTAAATTCATTGGAATTACAAAGTGCTGATTGATCCTTTTCGCATTAAATCAATATTTTGGGATTATTGTGAATTCATTCAGGACATTCTACATTATAACATTGTGATACATCGAAATAGTTAGGACGTCATACTAATCAACACTGCTGGCACATAAGTACATTCTATATTGGAATTAATTCAAAACACTCTATACTTTTGGACCTGTGACATAACATTTAGGACAATTTGGGGTTTAATTCACATATCTACGAGTTCCTTCTACATTTTCACTTTATACTCTAGGGAAATATCTGTGTGTGTGTGTGTGTGTGTGTGTGTGTGTGTGTGTGATTAGGATTTTTCACGAAACTTTAACCATTTAGTGATGTCTAACACTGGAGCATAATGCCGCAGACATAGAACATCATGTCCCACCCAGTCACATTATCCTCACACTAGACCTAACACTAACCTCTTAATGCTGAGTGCCAAGCGAGGCAGCTGCTGGTACCAATTATATAAGTCTTTATCATGATTCAGCCGGGTTCGAACCAGCGACAACCCACATCCGAGGCGGACACTCTAACAACTAGGCCACTGGCGCGGTTACTCTAGGGAAATAAATTGTTGTTGAAACTTGTTGGCTTTCCGCTCTTTCTTTACTTAGTTTAAGACCATAGAGTCGTAACAATTGGGAAAATGTTCACAGTACATCGTGAAATTCACTACCACGAATTTTTGAAGCTACACCAGGCAGAAAACGCATTCTCTTTGCACGTGTGTAATAACATAATTTTTTTCTGTGTTATTTGTGTCTATCGATTCTTCAATCCATGTTCGTCTATGAAAATTTAGTCGAAACTAGCGGAAAATGTGATTATTCATCCGTCTGTGGAACTAAGTTTCGTGGATAGTAAAGAAGTCACAACGACTTAAAAATTTAGGACACAATATCGCATATTTGCTACTGCAATCTGTCATCTGGTCTATCATAAAACGCGTTGCATTCACAGGTGTGTCAGAATCCCCTCCTATCAATTTCTTTGAACACTTTCAATCGCACTAGTCTTAGAAATGCTTAAAAAAGCACATTCTACTGTGGGTATTGGCTTTGACCTTCATAGTAAGTGAAAGACATACAGACAGACACGCATACAGAGACAGACACACAGGCAGACAGAGAGAGATAGAGTGAGAGGAGAACGTGTTTCTGAGAGAGAGAGAGAGAGAGAGAGAGAGAGAGAGAGAGCAAGGAATATGTACGCGCCTGTGTGTGTATGTGTGTGTGTGTGTTAGAGAGAGAGAGAGAGATAGAGAGAGCGATAGAGAGACAGAAAGACAGACAGAGACAAAGGAGCGTGTGTGTGTGTGTGAGAGAGAGAGAGAGAGAGAGAGAGAGAGAGAGAGATCATTTAAATGATAAATAAATTAACAAACTCGTGGAATGCATCTTCTTCGTTTTCCATGCCATGTTACTTGTGTTTTTTAGATAGTAACAAAAACAGAGATTCTTTACTGAAGAAACAACAGACTGTATGTACTTGTTTTCAACAGCGCATTTATTTGTAACAGAAGAATTACATAATGGTAAGTCAGGTCGATAATATAATTAAAACTAAAAATGGCCGAATTCGCATGCAGTAATATTCTCAAAATAACATCTTGTTTACTGTGATCTAAACATACAATAGAATGCTAAACGTCTTACAATTGTAGTCAACATGGTACTAACTTTTACAATCTGATTAAAAATGAGATTATAAATTTTGTACTTATTCATCATCAAATTAATTCTTATATACATTGTTCCGACAGGGATTTACATTATCGTTTTATTTAAAGATAATCTTAAATTTTACAAAATGTTACATTTGGACTAATATATATATATATATATATATATATATATATATATATATATATATATATATATATATATATATATATTCTGTCGCGTACTAAATCAAATTATACAGTCATTCTTATTTTCACTTGCAAAACAAAAACTGTTTTCTATTTCGGATTGATAGGCACGCTGATTTTCAGAATCCCACTATCAGTCATAGTTGCCTTCGTGCATCCCATCACAGAACCCTCAGGGACGGTGTAGCGTCTGAACACCTCCTGATAGCAGGTGAACCCCTTGTCACAGGACTCTTGTTTAGCAGATACCGCCAGTTGGTCGCCCATGTAGCGGACCGATACACTATCGGGGTTATAATCTTTCAGGCTGACTGAAATCGTGAAAACATTGGTCCCATCCTTCCCATATTCCCCCTTTAGGTAAAGAAGAACCTACTCATCACATTCTTTAGAGTGAGGCTGTGTCTTTACAGAGAGACAACGTGGATGATTCGCCCAAGTTTGCTGAGAGAGATCAAGGAATATGCACACGCGCGCGCGCGCGTGCGTGTGTGTGTGTGTGAGAGAGAGAGAGAGACAGAGCTGCCTCTTCAGGTTACCTCAGAGTGAGAGAGGGACATGTGTGTGTCCTCCCTTTCAGTTCAGAGAAAGAGAGACAGACAGACAGAGAGATATGTCGATTCTTTTTTTTATCGTTTAAATTAAGAAACATTGTCATATTTCTTGGTGTTATTAAGTAATGACTAACGTTACTGAAAAAATTACAAATGTATATCCTCTCAAAGCAACTAGAAATTATGCGATCTTTTAATAATGGGGCTGAACAGATATGTCGATTCTTGCTTAATTAAGTTTCTCTTCTCCAAGGACCAATGCAATTTTTGTCGCCTGCTTTTAAAGGTGTTGAATTTTGATATACTATACGGACCGCCAAGCCATTTTTTTGGTAGACTGCCAGCCGCATTAGCATACTTGTGCAAAGTTTTGGGCACTTTCAACGATCTTTTTGGCTTAATGATAAATTTTAATTCATTGTATATAACTCCAAGTTTGCCTTCTGATCATTATACTGAATTATTAGTGCCTGAGTAAAACAAATTTAAATTTCCGCAGATAAAGTAAATCCCCAGTAAACAAGTGAAGTAAATATAGTATTGATGTCAAATTATTCTTGACACGGAATTCATTAAGATTTCTCCGAATCAAAAGACTGCTAAAAAACAGAACTCGTGTAATTATTTCAAAGTAAAACAAAAATAAATAATCAAACACGTGTGAAACTGAATTAAGCTTGAAATCTTCAACTTACTAGATATCCGTGGATTTTAACAGTTGATAACTTAACATTTCAGTTATGCTTCCCGTTAAAGTATACATGGTCATGTAGAATTAATATAATATTATCCCTTAATTATGTTCCTATTATTATTATTATTATTATTATCCATTTATATATAGCCGTTACTTCAGTAACATATAGATTCATTTTAGCATTGACCGTTCGTGTAATTACCTTTGTAATTTTGTATGCCTCTATCTATCTATCTGTATATCTATCTATCTATCACAAAGGGAAAAAAAAGCAACATAAAAACAGTTTATTCTGATGAAATGAAACTTGCATATGCTATTATATTACAATGCGTCATCTTGGCGATCCAAAGATACTCACTCTCACACGGTAATACCTGTAATGAAACACTGAACAGCTTTAAACAGTTTGAAATACGTATGAAATATCTTTTTTATGATATTGGTGGTTATATTTGTACTTTAGGTACGAAACGACTATAGCACTGGGTACGAAACGACCATTGCTTTGGGTACGAAACGACTCATTTGGGTACGAAACGACTTGGGTACGAAACAACTTGGGTACGGAATGACCAGGTTCGCATCCAGGTTTACCTCCCTTGTGAAAGGTGACTACCATCTTAGGGTCAACCTGAATCTATGACATTATTTAAAGGAATGGAAATTTTATCATATACTGGTATTATGATATAGGACTATATATAAATGGTTTATTTGTATATAATATCGGTTATTTACAAAATTATTCATTCTTTTTTTTTAATACACACATACTCGTACGTCTTGAAATCATTCAGTTTTTAATGGAGATAAGCTTCCCAACACATTTGCTAAGGAAGATGGCCTAAAAGATAGCTGACAGTGATTTAAGAGAAAATAAGTATAAAAGTCAATGACATCATGTGCAAAGAATCTAGTTTGGTTTTGACACTATTATTATCACAAGCAATCACATCAAGACAAGAGTAGTGTCATGGGTGCATCTCTATGACACAGATTTGGGACTTTCAGTCACGTGATATTTTTCATAACTCATTTTCTTGCAAAACAAAACGAAGAGACGATGTCGTGGGGAGGTCAGCCAAACCAACAATATGTAAGCTTCAGGAACAACTCTGCATATTTTCTTATAGCCTTTGACAGTAAGGCCCTACTCGCTTTACAATGCGTCAGCTTTAAATCTGGTTTTGGGGGTGGGGGCCTACGTAGTTTTGTTGCTATTGCTGCGCTGTACACTAATGTAGCCATGACATTTATAGATCACAGTCTGCACAGAAGTTCGGGCCATTTCTGTCAGTAGAAAAATAACACTATCTCCCCTTCTGCCAAACAACACGTGTGGTGAACTCGCTGAGTTTGAAATCTGATCCCACGCCAGTTCCTTGCTAATTTTCTTGACCATTACACTCGACAGTCCTCGAAATTAAGCGATTGTGCATGTATAACTCGCACAATCTGGTTTTTCAATTCTTCTCGGATGCGGGAGGTCGCGGGTTCGAACCCCAACCGAGTCATACCAAGACTTTTTCAACAATGGTACTAACAGCTGCCTCGCTAGGTGCTCAGCATTAAGAGGTTGGTGTTTGGACTGGTCGGCCTGGTGTCAGGATAATGTGACCAGGTGGGACATAATGCGGCATGATGCCCCAGTGCTAGACATCACTATGAACTGCCACACTGCAGACATTGTAGCGATATGACTGAAATATTGTTAAAGTTATGTTAAAAATTCCAATCACACACACTCCTTTCTTCTCATGTGCTGGCTTGGACACAGCTTTTTGGCAAACTGTTCCACTTACAGATGGTTCTTTAGAGAAATCATTTCTATCAAGATTAGTTTTGCACTGAAGAGTATTTAGTTTTTAAGTATTTTAGAGTGTTAAACGTTGACCCAGATATTTTGGATAGGAATGGTTCATCGTCCTACTGCATGAATATGCAGTGCTGTGTAGCATGTTCTGGGCCAGTCAACCCTGAAACTGGAGGCCAACAGCCCATGTTTGATATGACTAATCACGTGTTTCCAAATGTTCTAGGACAACTTTGTTTTGTTAAAGAAATATTTTAAGACCTCGTCCTTGATATTTATGTTTTTGGGCATAGCACTAAAACATGAAGAACATGTGAAATGTCTTACAGTGTAGGACTACTTAAATTAACTGACTTTGCTTTTCATTGGCTACCATCACTCTTCAAACAAATTAAATGGCACCCAGCCTGTTGATTGTATTTTGGATATACTTAAGTAACGCAAAAGACATTACACGAAATATTGTGTACCTAAAGCATTTAGACTTAAATCTGCTCAACCAGCTATGTGAGATAAAATAAAGGCTGATCATAGACCAATGTCTGGAACTACACATTTTTGAAGTAAAATTTTCCAAAGCGCTAGTCTGGAACAAGTATTTGTTTTTTCTATTTTCAAACGAACCAGGCAAGTGTTAATTTTCATACTTCAATCACTTTACCTACTGTTGTCTAGCCATTCATACCTGCTGGGCATACTGAATGCTTTGAATTTCCCTCCATTTATTCATTCACGCACTGGGATACTTCAGTAAGTGGTCATTGATAACTCATATGTCTCATGTGTGTGAGTTCTTTTACTGCTTGATTTCTTATTAGGTGAAGTTACCAAGTTATGAGCCAATCATAACACTTCAAACAAAGCATATCCAGCATGATTAATTAGCAGTGCTTGAAAGAACTTTGTTATAGTGTTTAATAAACACAGATACTCATGAGTGGGTCAGCCTTTGATTTCAGTCCACTGAGTCAATGCAGTAAAATTTGTGAAAGGCACATTATCAACATTAGGGTCAGTTATATAATTAAATGACAGAAACAAGTCTAGAATTATTATAACTGATTATACAGAAGATTTCGATTTCATTTTGCAGTATTGAATTTGAAGTGAAACAGTTACATGAAAGGAGTGGTCTGTGCAGTTAAATGACAAAATATGTTATGATCACTGTGGTAGAAGATTTTGGCACATGGGGTGATATTTTCTATTTTCAAAATAGTGAGGTTTTCTATATTAGTTTGCAAGGAAGATCACGAGGAAGATTCAGAGAAGGAAAAAATTCATTTGAAAGTGGAAGGATAAAAAGTATGGCTACCACTTAGTCTGAGGTAACTATTCCTCATAAGAGACATAAGTCAGACTCTGTGGTAGAAAAATATGTCAATTATGGCAAAACTAACAGACAAAGAAATATTCAAGGACGTTGGGTTGATATATGTCCATGACTTGAATTCATTGACTCTGAATGAAAGAGCTCCAGTGGCCTAGTGGTTAGAGCGTCCGCCTTGGATGCAGGATGGTCATGGGTTCGATCCCCGGCCGAGTGATACCAAAGACTTACAAAAATGGTACTACCAGTTGCCTCACTTGCCGCTCAGCATTAAGAGGTTAGTGTTAGGACTGTTCAGCCTGGTGTCATGATAATGTGACTGGGTGGGACATCATGCTACATGTCTGCGGCATGATGCCCCAGTGCTAGACATCACTATAAACTGCCACACTGCAGACATCATAGCGATGTGACTGAAAAATTGTTAAAGCTACATTAAAAATCCAAATCACACACACACTGAATGAAAGATGTTTTGCTGTTCTCGCAAACAACATCTCAAACTGACACAGGCTGAAAAATCAGCCAGTGGATTTGTCATCGGAACTGAAGAATTCAGTATTAAATCAAAAAAATCTCATGAGAGTTTTGGATCTTAAAATTCCTGTGCAGTAGAGTATATGCATGTATGACACTAGCCAGGATGTGCAGAAAGTTGCTGATGTTGGAGATGATAACACCCCTGTAGGAAAGGCCATTTTAGAACTAAATGGGAATAAGATGAAAAAAAAATAAAATGAGAGCTCTGTTTAACATAGCCAATACCTTTTCCCAATAGGGGTAACCATTTTTAGATATGGAAATGTGTGTGCATTCCAGGAGAAGAATGATCTTAAACTTGGAGTTGATTATAAGAACAGATTCAGGGCAAGATAATCAGTTGATTGAGTCTTGAGAGAAGATGTTAGGGAAGGTCTGAAATTCTTTTCCATTCCTGCTGATCAAAGTACTGCATTATCGGAACAAGTAACAAAGCTAAAAATATGAAGCCCATTGAAGAAATAAATATGTTGTCAGTGATTTTAATTCAATATTTTAAGCCATCACAGTTTGACGAGATGCAAGACTCATCTTGGGCTCCACACCCTTTGTTTTACCCTACATAAATGCTTTAAAAACATCTCCAATTTGATGTCTTCACTGAAACATTGAAGACTTTTTGGTGCTATCTTCAAAGCCAAAAAATAGTGCATTTTAGTCATGCAAGGACAACTGCATCTAGAACAAGTCTGGAAGTGGGAGTGGGGATGAATACCAACAAAATCTATAACATTGTTCATTAGGCTAATGCAGAACAATTGCCACAGCCTCAGGCACTTGCTTTTATTAGTGAAGAAGGAAAACTTGACAACACCCACACCCCTTTTAAATAAAAAATTAAAAATTTATGCAAGACGACACACTGGTGCATCTTGAAATCTGCCCCCTCACAGATTTTGTGCTAATTTAATTTATCCCATCAACATGTTTAGTTACTGGTTAAATGTCTCAACATAAAAAGAGACTCTCCAAATTTGCTTCCCATGTACAATTTATGTACATAACAGATCATTTAATAAGCATTACTGTGTGAAGTTTCTTGTCGCTTTGCCAATACTTCCAGTGTGTCACACAGGAAGTAAGCTACATTAAGTTCAGATTGGTGGTTATTGTTTACCATGACCTGAAACAGGTAGATTCACCAATCAGAATTCAGTGTAGCTTATTTCACTGTGTGACACACCAGTAGTGTAGCCATCAATTTAGGCTCAAGTAGACAAGATACAAATCAACAGAGTGAAAAGTGATTATTAAATGATGAGTAAAGTAATTCATTATACACATATTTGGAATGCCTCCATTGTACGGAACATGCAGTTGCGATAAGATAATCAGCATGAAATTGGTGAGGTCAGGGAGACATTACAAACCATGTCAACTTGTGTTAAATTTTAGAAGGCAAGCAGGTGTTGTCAGTAGGTGCTTCTTTTTAAATGCGTTTGACATCTGTCTCAGATGAACTCTCAATTTAAAGAACGAAAGGTAAATGACTAATAATTATTCAGGACTGCTGAATATTGAAGTTAACTTATATTGTTAATTTATATTGGGTAAGTATAGTTTTGTATCAGTTCTCCACCTCTTGTATCGATATATGTATCGCAAAACTTTTGATATATCGATGAACTGTTTGACCCCTAATTGGAGTTGAATGTAGTCTTGAAAAGAATTAATTGGTCTGAAGAGAAGACAGTCATCTGTGAATAATATGATCTGTGAGCACACACATGCCTGTCAATAATTTATGTGAAGAGGAATGATAAAGGACTCTGCACCATTGCTTGTGAAACACATGATTCTACCTTTATGGATGTGGAGGCTTCTCCATTTACGATGACTTTTTGGTATCTGTTTGGGGGGGGGTGTTTTGGATTTTTAACGTAGCTTTAATAATGTTTTCAGTCATATCGCCATGATGTCTGCAGTGTGGCAGTTTATGATGATGTCGAGCACTGGGACATCATGTCACAGACATGTAGCATGATGTCCCGCACAATCACATTATCCTGACACCAGGCCGACCAGTCCTAACACTTATCTCCTAATGCTTAGTGCCTAGCGAGACAGCTGTTAGTACCATTTTTATAAGTCTTTGGTGTGACTCTGCCAGGGTTCAAACCCGCGATCTCCTGTGTCAAACACTAGGCCATTGGAGTGAGCTATTTTGGAGAAAAGAACTTAATCCAGAGGTGTATGTTACAATTGATGCCGTAGTGGTCCACCTTGGGTAGTAGTTGTTTGTGTGAAACTGTATCAAAAGCCTTTCTGAAATCCAGTGTTGCCACAGTTGCTTGCACTTTATCATCATCATAATTTATCGGTCTTTGAAAGTGGCCAGTAGTTGAGACTCAAAAGAATCTCCATATCTAAAACCCATGTCCAAATTGTCTTATTCTTTTACAGTTGTTTCAGTGCATGGTCACAGATTATAAGCTTCAGAAGTTTACAGCACACATGCAAGAGAAACTGGTCAATGGTTGTAGGTTTTTTTATTTTTTTCCTGAAAATTGGAGTGATGTTAGCATTTCTCAAGTTATTGCATGTGGATAATGACTTCCAGAAATGTAATTGTGCAAGTTATGTTAAAGAGTTTTTCCAGATTCTTTTAGGGATTCCATCAGGCCCACTAACTTTGCCCAGCTGAATACCTGAGAACAATTTGGCTTTGCCATCTTGAGATTTGTAGATGATCCTCTCTTTCATGCTGATGACCTGGTATAAGAGGTGTATCTTAAAGTTTGGGGGAGGAGTTGACTCATTAAAGAGACATTTCTTTTTTATTTCTTCTCAGATTTTTATCCATTTAAAGGTAGATTAAATATTATGAATGTCATTCAAGATGGTATATGTACCATCCTGTTTAGACTGTTGCTTGTGCTGTCAAACCTTTTCCACATGAATTCGACATCATCAGAGTGTGAAATTCTGTACAGTTGTGTAAGCATGTTGCTTCTGTCTTGTTTTCTTTCCCCCGTCAACATTTTTACAAATGAAAACTTGCAGAGACAGAGTTATTTGAAATAGCTCACCTTGTAACTTTGTAAGTGGGTATTTTTTGTCTTGCTTAAGATTTCACTTGTTATTTATTTAATAAGCTGAGCATTTCAATTTTGTTAAAAGTCACTGGCCACCTATATTGTACAAACGTGTGATATTATTATAGTCATAAACAAAACACATTTGTTATGTATGCGCACCATAAAAATTTTTAATTAGATTAAAAAATCCGCTTCATCAAATGAAAATATTATCTGGCAATCTCCGTAAACAATCGGTAGTTTCCGCGTGCCAAAAACAGATATGACATACATTTATCCCTTCTATTCAACCTAGCCATTCAGATGTTTAATTTCCCCACGTAAATGTCTATGTGATCTTACGATCATGCTTTTGTACAGCAAATATGGTGCACCGTGTTGCATATCGATGTAACCAAAAGAGTGATGATTGGACAAAAGGGTTCTTTTTTTGTTTCCAAAAGACCCTGTTTACCAGGTAAAAAAAATGGATTGAAGCTGTGGGATTGAATAGGGTGAGGGATGGGAAAGTTGTATCATTTGTGCCGGATTATAGTCAATTTGGCCCAAACAATTCAGGCCCCAGACAATTCGGCTCAGACTGGGCCGAAATTAAGACAATTCGGCCCAACTTGAAACACAATTCGGCCTAACTCGAAACACAATTCGGCCTAACTCAAAACACAATTCGGCCCAACTTAACAATAGTTGGAACAAGTTCTTTTTCTTCCAACAACAAGTAGATACTCCGTAAGATAGGTTTCAGGAAAAACTGAATTTAAACAAACTAAACTATCTTGATATTCTTTAAAAGAAAATAATTATACTTCGTAACGGACATATATGAGAGAAAACACAAACTGACATATCTTGCTCCTTCTAATTAAAATATTTATATACATTTTTTATGCTAAAATAATATATGCATCTTCACAGCGACATTCTCAATTTAAGTCTTTTGGTCAAATTATCAATATTGATTTATAAAACAATAATGCTTAACAGATAATATTCTACAGGATAAGTATACATTTTACTAAAGGTAGTGCACATGAGGTATTATAACAAATATATTTAATTTTAGGCTTCAGATTGTAACACTGTTGCATATAATACACACTCGATTTGACATGAAAGAGAGAGAGAGAGAGAATAATGTTGAGCATTTTGTCAGTGTTTAGTTGCTGCAATATGAAGCTCTTACCAGTTAATTTTTCTGTTTGTTTTTATTTTTCAAGTTGTCTTAGAGTGTGTGCGCGTAAATTGAAAGCTTGTCATTACTAGTCAATATTGTCAATCATATTTGCTCCATTATTCCATACAAATAAGAAAGGAAACAATTTTGTGCTGAATTTGTGCCCCCCCCCCGCCCCCTGCACAGTACAATAAAATTGATAAACAAACACTTATTTGAAAATAAAATGAAAGAAACTAACCTTGCATTGTTATCATTTATTCCTTCTTTTTTCATCATGCTAAATTTATTAAACAAAAAATATATATCCATGAATTCCGCATATGTAGCGGATACCGGCTTGCGTATGCATCCTTACTATAGTGTGTATCGCTTATGTCAAATAACAAAATCGCAGAAGAGACGAAAATATCACCAGATTGCTTGAAGGCACCTGCCATTCACGCATGATAAGTTACAAGGTGCAAACTGCCCAAGATTGTATTGTATCCAAGTTAACTATACGACGGTACCTCGCAAATAAAAATCATTATTTTAAAATACATTCACTGTGAGTGCAAATGATAATCTTTTCGCTAGCATGGGTTACAAAAGTATTATTAAAGCAAGTTATTGTTGTGTATACTTTTTTCCCTGCAAACATCAATTATGATTACATATGGCTAAGAAATAGAAGCCTGGGTGAAGAATAAATACAACTTGCAGCGAGCAATAAACTCCTTGCTTAAACTTACCAATATGATATCAAATACAAAGGCAATTTTATTACAAAGCAAACCAACCCCGGAAACTGACTTTGGTATCTTTCAAGTGTGCTGATTTTTTCTTATGAAGTCGGCCGACATGAGGAAGCCAAGTTTGGTTCCTTTGGATTCTTTAAAGTGTGCCGATTTCTTTTTTTTTATAAAGTCGGCCGACTTAGGGAAGCCAGCATTGACTCCTTTTTACCTGTTTTAACGGGAATTTTCAAAATAAATTGAAACAATGTCAGTTTTGAAAGCGACACAATCTAGTGCGTCGTGCATGCATATTGATATAAGGCTGAACAGTAAATTAGTTTTTCAGTAGTTTAATCTAAATGTTCCCTATCTATAGTTTACAGTGTTTTATTTTTCGACAACAAGAAGCATGTACTTCGTCTTGTGGGGATAAATGTACGTCATTTCTGGTTGGCGTCCTCTATAGGTGGGAAATTGTGGCAAAGGGGAAGTAGCAGCCTTGTATACTTCTTTTTTGAGCAATTATTATTTCTTCTTTACACTTGATAAATTTTTGTTCTTTTTGTGCGAGTATAACTACTTTTAATCATGTAATGCAAATCTGATGTGAAAAGAAAAATGTTGGAGCATGGCCGGTGACCTTTAAATAGGTAAGTGTAAAAAAGTGAACTTATGAATATAAATGTTACATACTGACATCAGTATTTGATAGCCTATGTTATAAGTCTGTGTTCACTTTTAAGTTCACTTATAAATTAATTTGCCATTGTTTGTTGCCTTCTTTACATGGGCCAGCTCATGTAAGGCATTAGTGTATTCATGTCTTTTCCTAAGCTATGCCACAAATTTTGAAATAAATTTCAAGTCACTATATAAATAAGTTTGTTGAGGTGTTTATAGAATAAAATTTGTACAGTAAATACATTATTTAAACACAATATAGTCAATATTTCAAAATAAAGCCCTAAATTTGATGGTTTCATGAAAGATAAAGAGTTGTTGTTGTTGTTGTCACCTCAGAATAAGAATGATCACAACCAAATACTTTGATATAAACCTGCACTGTTTTTGGTAGCACCAAGTTTTTCAACTTGTGATGGCAAGTTTATTTATGCTCTGATTGAATCCAGGTTCGAATCTTGATGAAATTCGAATATGGAAGGCGATGACATCAGATGAGGTTGTTGTACTGTTGGTAACAGATCCTCGATTGAATCACAGTTTATAATGTTTCCATTTAGAATTCCAGAATAAATTTCCACTGAATGTTTTTGTCCCAGAACTTTTTATAAATATGAAGCACTTGTTTAGTCTTCTAGAGAAAAAATTATTAAATCCCCAAAAACAGATGAACTTCAAAAACAGTCTGGCTTCAACAATAAAACACCTTGAGCTCTGAGGTGTAAAAATCACGACTGGACTAATCTACTACCAGTTGGCTGTTTTAAGCCTCAATATTAGATCACATGGTGGCTCACGTGACAGGCTGCGTGATTTCTAATTTGAACAGCACAATAAGAAAAATGCCATTTAGCACGTAGCTAGAATAGCCCTATCTAAGAATCAGATTCCCTCACTGAAAATAAATTTTTAAAAAAAGGCTGTTTACACTTCAGCTAACATGTGGGCCGAAAATGACCTTGGTAATAGCCAATCATTTCCACTTAGTGTTTACAAAATGTCTCAACCAAGGTGAGCTAAAAATACTGATAATGTAATACCTTTTACATTCTAATCAGACTGATATTTTTCAAAAATATCAAATCCCGCAAAAATAATCATTACTATAAAATGTAATGAACAAAAATTAAAAAAAAGAATTTAAAACCTACACACAAGTAATTAAATTACATATTCGTATATTCGTAACAATTATATATATGTGTGTGTGTGTGTGTGTGTGTATTTTTACAATAGTAGTCTATCAAGACTGATGTTATATCATGAGTAATGTTGAGTATTATAATTTTGAGTCTAGTGTCCATGAGTATTTTAGAATACATATATATTGTATCAGTTGGGTCTTTATGGTAGGTCAAGGAGTTATACCAACAGTTCAAATGTCATGTTCTTACATCTTTTTGATAAACCTGGTACTAAATGTGTATTTCTTATATACCAACAGAAGTTTTAACTTGTCTCTGGATGAGGTCTCTTATGACCTTCCACTTCATATTAACTTGCAGTTCATATATTTTTGTTTTTAAGGGAGGCTATGGAGCTCCACAGGGATACCAAACAGGAGGGCCAGAAATGCATAGTTACCAGCAACGACCACAAGCTTATGGAGGTTATGGCCAAAATCTACCACCCGGGGGACAAGCATATGGTCAACATCCGTCTTCATCTTATGGTCACCAGGGGCATGCCATGGGACAACAGTATGGTCAGCAACCTCCACCTGGTAGCCAGTCACAGCAACAGTATGGTGGCTACCAACAGCCCCCATCATATACTGGTAGTCAGTCAGGATATGGTCAGCCTGGGGGATATGGGGGATTTGGAGGCCCATCCCCTCCTCCAGGAGTTTCAACAGAGTTATGGCAGTGGTTTCAGGTAAAAGCAATGACATTCAACATAGTTTCAGCAATGTTGGCTAATTGAAAAGATTACAGTAAACACAACTTGAATTTAGGAGGTCTGCATTTCAGCATTGGTAATGAATCTTTCCATGCTGTTGTCTGTCACAGGCCAGATATACTGGTCATCATAGATATCAACATTTTGGCTCATACTGGATGAATTAAGCTTTACTGCTTCCATCAGAAAGTTGCAGCAATGTAATTATGTAATTGTGAATGTTCACAACATAACATGGAACTTGCTTGATCAGCTGAGCTAGAGTAGAGAGTGTAGAATGCTCTTTTAAGTTCTGCTGAATGCGTTTAAATTTTCAAATAATGCCACTAAATTAATAAACATGTATAGCGAGAAATAAAAGATAAATTTCAACACAAATATTCCCCCGAGAATATTTAAAAAGTTCAATGGTACGATGATTTTAATTAGTCATGAATGAGAAAGAGACTGAGAGATTTTAGTTTTAAGCAAAGGAAAACCCCAGTATTTGTGGGTTCATAAGAGATGGATGAAGACACTGAAGCAATCTGTAACATTATTGCATGGACTGTTAAATTAATAAAATAAATAATACAAGAAAAAGAAGTCATTTACAATCTTGTTTTTAGTATGTTCCCACAAAATGAAATATACCGTCATCTAAGGTACATCCTCCAGTCCAGCCACTTTATAATGCTTCTGTACAAAACATACATGTAATCGAGACAATTTCCCAAGAACAAGACGAACACGTGTTTACATTAACAATGGATCTATAGTTTTATGTAGACTGTTGTAGTCTTAAGTAGCTGTTCAAACAGTATACTTATAATGGCTGGATTGGTCATCCAATGAATTTAATATCAGATTTAAAGGTGACAGTGATATAAAAGCATAATATTTTCAATATTTCACTAAGAATTAAACTTGTATGCAGTTACAACTTATTTTGGTCCAGTATGTTTTCAGTCCACATGACATGTACTACAAAACTTCCCAAATGTAAATTGAATATTGTTTTATTATCAATTAAGTTACGGAGTTGTTAAATTTTGAGCTGATTATCCTTTTTAAGAAGTTGGCATGAATATAGATAAAACATTATGACACTGATGAATGTGTATGAAACATGTATTTAGATGATGTTTAGCAATTAAACTAATACATTACTGAAATTATGTCTGTAATCACCCAAACAAGTTGAATCATTGAGAACCGAAAACAAGTTTAAAGTCTCGTGAACAAACTGTGGACTCAGAAATAGAATTAATAGCAATAATTATCAAAGGCTACATGCCTTAATGAATACATGTACTAGAGGTGCATGGTATTACGGGTGTACTGGTTTACCAAACAAACAGAGTAATCTTGTTGCGAATTTTATGATAACAGGATGTATTCATTATTCATGACAAAATAATAAAAGTTATTTTTTTTTTTTTTTTTTTACAAAATGGTTGTATCAGTCACTAATGGTGAATGTTACAAAATAATTACATTTATGATCCTTTGATCAGACATTTGACATGTGTCACATATGCCAATAAAGTGGCCAAATTGAATGCTGTGAAAGTTGTTTTGGGCCAAATCCAACTTTTGGAAAACATTGGATAAAAGAACCCAAACAAACAAAACAAAAATGTGTCATGTTTTAGCCCATAACTAGTGTGTTTGAGTGTGTTAAGTACATGCATTCCTTTGTAGGATTGCAAATTACCCTACGATTTCAGGAGCTCAGTTGTTTTCTGTTTGAACTTGACATCATTTTTCAAATCATTTAAACATTTAAATAGCTTGTTTGAGTGTAGGCATCACACTGAAGGTCTCCATGCCTATTATATATTAATAGTGTAGCTAGTAAATTCTAAGTTCAGTATCGACACTTCCTATTTTTATCAATAAGGTCTCTGATATCAGAACAATGTCTTTCACAGTATCACAGGGCCTCTGTTGGAAATATTTTTCTTAGGGGCATGAAATTTGCCAAATTAAAAATTTTGGAGCCACTTTTTATCCAAAGAAGCCATTTTATGCCATGATGCAGGGACTTAAATATATGCGTAATATTATATTGACCCTGTTCTTAATCTATATAAACATGACAATAAAACAGTTTTTGCATGTTTTTATTACATTTCAAAGCACAAGAATAATTAATAATAAATATAACAATATCATTATATACACATGAAGTTCAATGTATAGCATATGAAATGCAAGAATGAATAAGAATGTTTCTTTATAACTGATAATACAAAATACTGCTTAGTCTTTATGAACAATGCCACTGACACTTCATCAATATCTGCCTCATTTTTTCCCAGACCATTTCTTAAATGCCTTCCTGAAATCAAAATTCTCAACATTGAGCCCATCAATAGAAATTCTCATTAAATTTTTCAGAGTAGATATACCGATAGAATTTCATAAGTTAGTTTTGATAGAGTCTGGCAACTGAACCCCCTCTCACAGTCTGCGGTAGAAATAGGGGCAACAAGTAACCTGGTAGCTGCCTCAGATGCAGCTGGATATAAATCTTTGTTTTTCAGAGCTAGATTAGCCATATTCTTTGTGCTTGATACACTCTTATTGTATAAAGTAAATTCTGGCATCCTTGTAGCGGCATCCTGTGTTACTCAGTTAAGATCAGACCACAAAAACGTGTTACCTGAGTAAATAATCCCTAAAACACTAAGCAGTCCCAAGTGCGTCTCATACTCACAGTTTTCAGTAAACATAAATTAGCAACATGTGCAAATGACACCGAATCTTTTTGCTGACCTGTTCAACAGTAGAGTATATTCACCAGCCATTCATTATTTGCTACTAATTAGATTTAATTGCTTCTCAAAACCAACTGACAGCTTGCAGTTAGTTGCAATCATGTATGAATTCATCATCTACCAACATGATCCACTGACTGCAGCAGATAGTGAAATTAGATATTAGTGGCCTGAATTGGTTATATCAATGAAAAATTAAAAATTTACTTTATAAAAATCTGTTGCCAGCAACTTTTGCCAGTCAGTAAAATTTATCACCACTTTCAAAATTCTTTTGCATTTGGCGACAAACGCAAAGCCTAGCAGAGGCCCTGTATCAGCTATAGTAAAAGCTTAATCATCTCACTTTAGTTAATGTTTTAGATTACAACTTGTATAACAATTAAAATACACATAGCAAATTCATCTTTTATAAGGTACTGACCACATAATCTTCGGGTGGGTGGCTGTGATTTTCTTTTGGGATGAGATATTTTCTTCTTTTTTTTTGGTCTCAAGATATTTAGAATATATTTTGAAGAATATCATGGATATAATATGGTGCTATTTTGCTTTAAATTAGAGTAAGATATTTTTTCCAGCCATTGTAAGATAGAAACTAAACACAAAAAGTGTCATACTCTTGCCCCAGAACATTACGTTTTGATCCCTAACATAATTGTGGTTTACCAAGGTACACATCATGGTATGTTCAGAAATACCACAGTAGAAATTCATTTGTGTTATCCTGCTCTTACATGTACACATGTCCCTGATTTATATAAAGCATAGATTATCAAGTTCATAGAATCATTTTCTGACAACACTGAATCTGATTCTTCACCTTTTCCTTGCAAATGGTCTTGCAAGCCCAGTCATTGGCAATGACCCCCCCCCCCAGTTGACTACATAAATAAATCATCTCAGATAAAGTAGCATTTTCCAGCACCAGTGGCACAGCACACAATGGCTAACAGCAGAAATTCATCTAGAAAGACTCCAATCCAGAAATTATTTGAATGGAATAAAACGTTGGCTTGTAATGTCAGTGATCCCATCTGTTGCCTAACTTCATGATTGTTTTTGCCAAATGCGGGTCAGAAGAGTTGCCTGTCCACATTAACATTCTGGAAGCCATAGTATATGCATTTAATTTTTGGAGAATACAACTGTATGGAAAGGTCGTCCTCATCACAACAGACATTTCTGTGGTAATAGCCTATTTCCTCAAATGTGTTTGGGACAAAATCACCAGATCTGTGTGTACTTGTTTGGGAGATTTTCTTTGATGGTGTGCACAGATGGATATAATGGCCCAGATCAGACATATTCAGATAAGCTTAATGTCCTAGCCGATTATTTGTTGAGAGAGGGTCAAACCTATTACACAGAGTGGTCCTTCTACCAATCCACCTTTCAAATATATCTGTTCTGTAAAAATTGTATGCTTAGATTTTAATAGAGATTTTACTACTACTGCTACTAATCAGTTCAAGTTGGCTGGCATAAAGAGACTAGCATCACTCTTTTGGCTAAAGTTGCCTTTTTTATGCATCTAAGCAATTTCCTGCTGATTTGGAAACAATCCCCATTAAAACATGCTTTGAGTTGTACCCTCGTACTCTGGATCAAAGTTACTCACTGATCAGAGTTAATGGTTTCCCGAAGCATCATATTTAAGTTTTAATGTTTGAGAGAACAGTCCCTTAGGTTCTAGTATGTAGCAGTCTTTGTTAGTCATGTAATTGGTCCTTATTTGAAGATATGTTTATATACATAATTACCATCTTAGTACATTGTGTAATCATTTACCACCTTGTTTTGAATCGAGATAATTTGATAAAACAGGTATAATTTGAAAAGGAAACATACCTTAATAGTTTGAATCCAAAAGTAAAGGCTGAAATATATCACAGAATTTCTAAATGTTTATATGGTTCGCAATAACTGACGACATACCACTTAATTGAAATCACTAGAACCTCAACCATTCCTCCTATCTACGTATCAAGCTTTTGGATGCTGACTGCTGTGATAATTTACATGCTGTACCTCACTTGACAGAATTCAGTATGTAGCATATGTCTTGGATGAATGCAACTGCAGATTTATGGAAAACATCACTAGGATTTTAGCGTTTTTGTTTCCAACTGCTGCAGACATTTACATGATGCAACAGACATAATGTAACCAATGTATTGCGTGGAAATGCACATGGGATGCTGTTGTATAATCTTTATTGGCTGTCACAAGCCTGCTACGGTATTATTTCTAACACCATAGAAGGTAGACAATTAAATTTAAATAGCTCCAAACCCCCATTCAGCAATGCCAACAATCATGGTGTATAAAAGACTGGAAGTGAAAAGATAACAATTTAATAAAATATAAACTTATTCAGCTATTTCATCAACAATTTCTCAACCATAATTCTTTTGACAAATACAAACAATGACCTGTTCACAGTTGCCAGTTAATATCCTCGTATGCAGTTACAGTCTTAAGAGAGAGTGGTTCCCTTTGGTGTTGATTCTGTTACTCATTTGTCCTCCTCTCATTTCTCTCTTTTGGTACTTCCACTACCCTTGTCTCTGTGTTCTCCTTGCACTTCCAGAACTCTCTTCCACGCTTCCTTCTTTCACTACACCTCCACCCAAACTGCTTATGTCACAATAAATCTCCCACATGTTCTCAACGTGTCTTCCTTATCTCCAGTCCTCGGGTGTCGCCTCTCACTCCCACCTAGAAAGCTTCCTCAAGAAGCCTTTGTTCAGAATCCAAACTTAGAATTTCCCTAGAATTCCTTTCCCGCCTTTTAACGAACACACAACTTCAGCACTCAGAGCACATTCTAGTGTCTCCCAACTTCTCTATGATCTCCTCTTGCCAAGGTCCAAACATGCACTGACGGAAAAATAGAGATGGTCTGAACAAATTGCTTATTGAGACTCCACCCTAGATTTGAATCTCTTGGTTCAGATTTGATATATGGCCCTGTCTCTTTGAAAATTGCCCAGGAGTAATTTGTCACTTACCTGTCAGTCTTGGATTCCCAATTTTGACATCACTGACTGAGTGCAAACAGACAAAGGTGTCTCTACTTGGGCGTAGAATTCCCTTTGAATTTAACCGCAAACGGGTCATTGTATAGTGGTTACACAACAGACAGGCAGTTTCTTTGTCCAGAATTGGGTCTGTAGTTGAAATCTTGCATAATATGTTTTGACATACTATAAGAAAATATGTGTATACATGAACTATGAACATCAGCAAAATTTTCCCCAAAACATGACTAAGAAACTGTATGATAGCTAAAAAATATATAATGGTATTTCTTTAAAATAGAATGTTACTAATCAAAGAGTCTGTTAACTAACATACTTTTGAAGAGTAAATAATCTAGTTGAAAGAAATGTTTATCAGCATTAACAGTAAATAAGCCTAATGTAAAACATTGTGTAATGTGCTATATAACTGGTTTTCATTGTTGTTGGCTTTTTCCTTGAGATCCCACATTCACTGTGAAAATTGTACATGCTTCAAGAAATGAATTTAAAGAAAAACACTAAAAACCATCCTTTTAAACAGAGATGTGGAAAAGTATTAAAAAGCTATGTGTAAATATATTGCTTCGATTACTGCACTTTTTCACCAATTATCAGGAACCAATCTGTTGCAAAGACTTGTTCTTTAAGCAATACAAAAGCAATAACAAAAACAGCAGTGATAGTGACAGTGATGAGCAAGACCTGGTTCTGATGAGACAACTTGAGAGTCTTGCTGCAGCAAATGTCCTGGATGGGGAAGTTGTTAATATTCAACACTGTATCATGGAATTTTTTTATTCTGGATTTTACTGATTAAAGTTTAGGCTTCAACCACTAATAGTATTATCTTTAATAATTGTCCTCTTCCTCAGAAATCTTTTCTTCACAAACTACCAGTAATATATGTTTAAAATTATGCTAAATTGTGCATTTTTTATTTTTTTTAAAGAAATAGGCTCATTGATCCCTCTGATACAAACACAATAGCACATTACATTCAGTTGGCAATACCTGAGAGGCAACAGACTATGTATAACAAGACTTTGTTGAATCACCAGAAAGTTCTGTGGGTTTTTTCTATCTTTTTGTTTTGATATTGCCAACTAAGACCTGCTTGTGTCATCTGTATGGTGCATATCTCAATATGGGAACCATAAGCTGAGGACAAAGCCACTGAAAATGTACAACATTAGCATACATGCCAACCATTTCGCTTTCGGCATAATCATTACGTTCTTTATCACCAAATGATGTCCTATGTTCTCCTGTATATGTGTTACCCATTTTTTGTACATTAAAAAATAAATATAAAGCAATAAAATGTTGTTCTTTGTTATTTTTATGGTCATATTTTTATTTCCACTCAAATAAATATGAGAATATTCTTAAAAAGATGATTGCTGCGTAAGAATAGCGTAATATTACTTTTCCTCATTTGTTGTTTATAGCAACTGTATATATATTATTTCCAAGAAAACAGATCGATTACTTCAAATATGAGCTTTTCCTCACATATTCATTATATTGGTAAGCTAATTAAGTAGTGGACGAGTCACTTTTAACCAAATTGGCTCCATATTTTAAGTAAAATGCTTTATGATGTGAGTTGTGGATATTATATGACAGAAAATGTTAGAGCAGATGGATCTTTTCAAACTTCAAAACATGTCAGATGGAAAAAAAAGAAAATCAACACCACTTTACAAACTTTAAAAGAAGAATATGATAGTAATGTAATACAGCACTCAGATTGCCATACTCATTGCAGAATTCATGACTTAAATTCATGATCATTCAGTGAAAGTTATACATGTAGGCTAGTGGAAGTGAATGTTAAATATAAATAATTTGTCAGTATATTTTGTGTTTGTACTCTGATTATAATCCACATGGATTTTGCCCTTTGTGACGTGAATTTTGAAAGCTGCAGCACCAGGTTAGAAGCAAAAATAAATGTATCTTTTTCATACAGTGTGCTGCAATTGTGGCATGTATTATCTAGATTATGCTTTTAAGCCCAAAAAACGCTTTTGCCACCTATAATAGCAATAATTATGCTTATAACTCTCAGGGATTTGGCATGTGTGCATTAGTTATAAAGGAAAGAAGAGAGTTTGAAAAACAGTTGTATTTTTTTTACATCGATATTTAGAACCTCAGTAATAATTATTACTGAGGTTCTAAAAATCAATGTAAAAAAAAAATACAGTGATATTGGAATTCCCTGCCCTGTCAGAACTCTGACCCAATTTAATATAGTGGAACCTCTCTTGAAAGACCACCACTTCTGCCAAAAATAATGGTCTCTCAAGACAGGTGGTCTCTCATGACAGGTCATAACACTATATAATCAATAAATGTGTTTCTTGAGAACCTGGTCTCTCAAGACAGGTGGTCTCTCTAGACAGGTTTTACTGTATCTGCCTTGCCATTTTTTGAGAGTGTGGAAAATATTCATAAATCTACAAAACAAAAACTTGCATGTTAGGTATCTAGTAACATTCTTTCTTTCCACTGATTAAAGGTACAGTTTTGTTTCAGTACAATTGTACAGGAGAATCATATCTTGAGGTAAATAAGTCTCATAAATTTCGAACTTTTTTTTTATTGAAGGCTGTTGACCAGGATAGATCAGGCAAAATAACAGCAGAGGAACTACAACAAGCACTTATGAATGGAAACTGGTCACCATTCAATCCTGAAACATGCAGGCTGATGATTGGGATGTTTGATAGAGACAGGTAAATTAGAAATAGTGACAGATTTTAGATGCTAACTCAGTAGGCTGTTGTAAACCCAGCTTGAAATAGTAAATGTCAAAATGATATGATCCAAATTGAATGCCGGAAACAGTTATAATATTGAACAGCAGACAAGCAACTAACATCTATCCACCAGTGTTTAGATTCAAATGTCAACCCAACACTGCAATTGTTGGACGAATGGATGCTTATTGCTGACCAGATTTTTTTATATGTCTGTTGTAATATTCATTGATTGTTTGCACAATATTGATTTAGGCTGCAAATATAAAAATATTAATAAATTTCCCCCTTTTAAAATATTTTAAATATTTTATTTTAGAAAATCTAGTACAAATTATGATATTGTGTATCATCCTATATGAATTCAGTGTACCCTACCCCCATTGTGCAAGTCCCTGTTATATGTGCTGTCAAAATTTCTTAGGCTGGTATGATGTGAATAGTAACAATTATGTCTGTCCATTTGAAAACTCCACATTTTGTAGAGTTAGGGTTTTAAAGGTACAATACAAAGTAAATTGCATGCAGTAGACACAAAGCTATCAGATACCAAAACACCTGGTTGAAAACATGCAGATATCTTAAAGAACATGATCAGCTTTTCATTCACAGGCAATTTCTTTTTCAGGAGTGGAACAATTGATGTACTTGAATTTGCAGCATTATGGAAGTATGTACAAGACTGGAAAGCATGTTTTGACAGGTAAAAAGTTATATATTGTGTTACTGATAATTGCAACAAACTTTATAGTCTTCCTAAAATTAGCATTAAAGAGTAGATTTACAGGGCTCATAGATCTTTTGGGGGGGCCCCGAGTGGCCGAGTCGTCTAAAGCGCTTACCGTTACGGATCACTGCCATCTCACCTCTGTCTGCATGGGTTTGAGTCTCGGGTTCGGCCAGTGTGGTTATGTGAGAAAGCTTGCCGGTAGCTTCTCGTGGGTCGGTGGTTCTTTCCGGGTTCTCCCGGGTTCTTCCTCCACCATTAATACTGGCCGCCATGTATAGCCTATCTTGTGCTGTAAAATGGCGTTAAACCCTATAACAACAACAACAACAACAAGATCTTTTGGGATGCAACTCAAATTTGGGTGAATGATTATACCTAGTTATCTCCCTTGGATATTTCACAGCTGTTAATGCTTGAAATAGTAGTAGAAAATGCTTTATAGGAAATAACTACCTTAATTCTTCAGATAATGTTTCAAATGTTAATATAAATTCTCTAGTGACATTTAAATAAAAGAAAAGTTTGTAAAGAAAACATTGTAATGATTATTTAGAGCAGTTTATGTTTAAAAAGGGACCATGAATTTATGTTCTTCCATCTGATTATGAATAAATTAGTGTAGTACAGGATCAAATCTTTAACTTTTGCTCTATTGTTTATTAATGCAAATAGGATTTTTAAAGCATGCCAGCCTAAACCGTTTGTTATCTTTTGATTCCTAATCCACGACGCATGTGCTTGTTTTCTATTCCAGTGTTGTTTCTTCATCATTAGATTGTGGGTTTTACATCAGCTTGGATGAATGTAAATGATAATGGAATAGCTTATGTATTGTGTTATTCATTCTTGGAAGTATCTGATGCTGTAGAAATACAGAATTGCCAGTTATTGAAAATTTCATTTTTGCATTTGCCTGTGTAATTATGTACCTGATGAGATTAGGTAATTAATCATAGGCACTAACTCTAGGACTTTTGTTTCCAAAAATAACTTTGCCTGCATAGAAGTAAAGAGAGGAAATTAGTCTGTTGGCAAAAATTATGTGCTCTAACAAAGAGGAATATGCATTATTTATTAATATTTGCAGGTTTCTTGAGTACTTTATAATGCATGTGATTATAAAATCACGTATGTGTACAAAAAATATGATCTCAGTATTTTTTTAAAATTATTTTCCATTGAGAGTTTTTGTGTCCACCAGATTTGGAGGACAGGAGGGGACAAAGTAACCCCTGACCTTGGGATCCTGTAAATCCAAATGGCCAAGTGTCCAAGAGGAGCATAATAGACTGTTGTAGCAATAGTAACTCATCTCTCTAACCATAGGGTAAGATAGATTTATCTATCCCTGGTTAAAATGCAGAATCACTCAGACTAGTTGGCAAGAAAATCACATCTGTTCATTAGTTTCTAATTCTCTATTAAATTAAAGATTTTTGTTAAACAGTTTACCTGCATCATTAATTAAAACCCAAGGAAAGCTGTGTTAGTCACCACTTTAATGTATACAGCATTTAGAACTTGTAACAGATATGGTAAAATTAATGCAGAATATATAAGCACAGCATCTAAATCATTTGTAAATGAATACAGCTTAGGTGTCAGACCAAGCCCAAGCTAAAAAAATTGGATAGACTGATGCCCAGGGCCCCTCTAAATCTATTGTGGGCCTCTCTTGCATGTTGAGTTACGCATTGAGCTTGTTAAAAACAAGTGCTTTCTAATTTGTCAGAAAGTAATCTTAAGCATGCAAGAAAAATGTGGAATTTTCATTTTGAAGTTCATGAACAATTCTGGTAAATTTTTTATATTCAGTCACCTGCCAGGCTTGATTTGTCCCACCACCTTTTGAAGATTGTTTGCATGTAACAAAAGCTATTAATTGTAAGTACAAAGTGAAGTACTTGACCATTTAATGGGGAGCAGTACTGTTCTGTTCTCTGTATTTCATTGGTTATGTATTGTTAGTACTCCTGTTCTGCATGAATAATAATGAGCTGTCTGAGGTCTTGGACTTCATTTCTGTTTTCAGCTTTGGTTGATATGGTTGCCCTGCTATAATTAAAATAGCCCAGAGAAGGAACTTTCTTATGCAACTCTTAGCATTAGGAATTTCTGGCTTCCATGTTATTAATCACTGTAAAATACCCTCATTTGTCATATATTTTTATACTTTAAACAAAATGTAGAATAAGTTGTGATATCATTCAGTAACCTTCTGGGCTACTTGAATTCATCATATGGTAACTTCAGTCTTGAATTCTGTTACCCCTAGCTTCTAGCACAAAGTTTGTGGGACTAGGTTTTGCTGGTGGCAGATGAGTGGCTATGTTGGTGCCAACAATCACCAAAATTGGTAATGACTATCAGAATCTATAAATGGTAATTTTATAATAAATGCATATTTGCCAATTGATACAGGCTTATGTAAGTTGGAGGAATGTAGTCATTGGAAAATGCAGTGATTAATCTGTTTTAATTTTAGGAGACAGAGCAACCAAATTTACAGGATAAGGTGCAAGGTTGTAACATGGACTCTTGCGCAGATATTAAAAATGTCAAGGTCGATTGGAAGCGGACTGCAGTATTTTTCCAGGCACAAGTTTGAGACAGCTTTGGAAATGCTAGCACCAACCATGAATAGTGGAGCCTGATGATAAATATTCGACAGCAAATGTTATTGAAGTCCATGTCATTAGAAAACATTTGGTTATGATAGCTTGACAATAGGTCAAGAACAAATTATGTATGTATGGTTTTTTTGTTTTCAGGTTTGACACTGACAGATCAGGGAATATTGATGCAGGAGAGCTAAATACGGCATTTAGAAGTTTCGGATACAATTTGTGAGTACAATGTTAAGCAGTTTTCATAGCATACAAAGAGACATTGTAATTTTCATTTTGCTTTTCATTAAACACTACCATATTTACCCATCTGTAATGCACACCCATCTGTGAACAGTGTAGACCCAGATCTGCCATTACATAGTGTGACAGAAGATTAGGGTCTGTGTAATGCTGTTTCTGTGAAATCACTAATGCTGGTTTGATGTCATCAGTGCATTGATAATTATTGCAATCCTTTCAGGTGATAGTATATTGCAGTTTAGACACAAACTATAGATACAGAACCTTCCTACTACTTCCTGTTGGGGAGTTAGAACACTGTGACCGTGGGTTGCACCCTCCCATTGGGGGAGGTAGAACACTGCGATAGCGGGTTGCACCCTCCCTTGAAGGAGGTTGAGCACCATAGCCATGGGTTGCACCCTACCTTTAGAGAGATTGAGTGCCACGTTAGCGGGTTGCTTCCTTCCATAGGGAAGTTGAGCACCGCAATACATATTGTTCCTCTGACAGCGTGTTGGCCCCTTCCTTTATGGAGACAACATATCGCACACATGATGTACAGAATGAAGATGATGTTGTCTCCATCTATCACTCTGCACATTGCTGTGCTGCTGCATTGGACTCATCAAAGGTCTTGCTTAACCACAGTAAAGACCTTCTAAGGGCTGCTCCTCTAAAAGCCGAGACCCTCTTTGGGGGCCTCATTCCTACCATGGCTTCTCAAGATTTACTTGATCACCAACATCAATCTTTTACTCCATTACTGGTTCATTGCAACTGACCAGGAAACGAGGACAGTTAATCGTCCTCGGGGACCATCTGCCAAATTTTTCAAGCAGGTCCAACCCCAATCCAATCCACAAAATCTTGCTGGACCACTTCCTCCCTCATCAGGTTCATGGCATCCAGGTTGCCGCAGATCCAAGAGGAAGTTTTATAGCCCACCTTCCTTTCATACTCAGGCAGGAGGGGGGGAGCAGCCCTAGCAGATTACCCCCTCTTCTGCGATGCATCCCCTTTCCAAACATTCCAGTTGGTGCTCACCTAGGCCTTCTCTCAGAGGCTTGGTCAAGCATCACGGATGATGGTTAGATCCTCTCCATTGTAAACGAGGGTTATCGAATCCAGTTTTGGGAACAACCCCCACTATCAAGGACTCCCATTTTCTTTCTTTAGTTCAATCTGATGGAATTAAGGGAAGAGGTACACACCCTTTTGCAGAAAGGGGCAGTTGAGAGGGTTTTAAACAATCAGTCTCCCGCATTCTACTCCCGAATCTTCCTGGTCACCAAAACTAGCAGGAAATTTTGAATCATTATCAATCTCTCCCCGCTCAACCAGTTTCTGTCAGAGGAAACCTTCAAGATGGAGACAACCTCCTCAATCTGGAACACTCTTCGTCCGTCCAATTGGGCAGTTTCCATTGACCTTCAGGATGCCTATTTACATGTCCCCATTTTTCCTCCACACCGTAAATATCTTTGTTTTTGCCTAGACCAGGAAGTTTTTCAATTTCAGGTTCTGCCATTCGGAATCTCTTCCGCACCCAGAGTCTTCACCTGGGCTATGGGAGTAGTAGCAGCCTTCCTTCGAATACAAGGAACATCAATTCTCCATTATTTTGATGACTGGCTTGTTCAGTCCCATCATCAGGATCTGTTCCATTCTTGGTCCACCATAACTCAATCGGGTTTCCTACCCAACCTTGAGAAGTCGGAACTCGTTCCATCACAGGACTTTGTTTATGTGGGGATGAACTTCCTCACGAACCAAAACTTAGTCCTGCTTCCCCTGGATTGGGTAGATTGAATCCTGGCTCTCTTAGAGATGTTACAAGCGAAAATCTTTTTATGTGCTCGCCTTTATCTGTCCCTGCACAGAAACTTGAACTCCTCTGCAGAATTGGTTCCTTCAGGACATCTTCACATGCGTCCTCTACAGTTCCTCCTTCTGGCAAGGTGGAAACCACACACAGATTCTCTATCAACCCTGATCCCTCTAGGACCAGTTTTCACCACCATTTGCTTTGGTGGATGAATCGAGACAGAATACTGATGTGGGTTCCAATGCATGCACCCGATCCCCATTCCTATCTGTTCGCAGATGCATCAGATTCAGGCTGGGAAGCTCATTGTAGAGCCGGTAGGCATAATTCTCCACAGTTCCTGGACTCAGGCTGAATTGCTTCTCCACATCAACAACCTAGAAATGAAAGCAGTATTTCTAGCATTGCAAGGGTGCGTCAGCCAAATAAGGGGCCAATTTGTCATGGTTTCCTCATACAACACATCTGTCGTAGCCTACCTATGACGTCAAGGAGGCACACATGCCCCTTCTCTATACATGGAGGTCTGGAACCCTTTCCTCTGGGCAGCCACAGAGAATGTCACAATCCGAATTCACCACATTCTTGGCAAGATGAACATATTAGTGGACAGCCTGTCTGGAACAGACGGAGTCGTCCCCACAAAATGGTCTCTTCACCATTCAGTAACAGAGTCCCTATTTTCCCTTTGGGGAAAATGTCTAGTGGACCTGTTTGTGACCAAGCTCAACAACAAACTTCCCTTTTACATGACTCCTGTCCTGGATCAGAAAGCATGGGCAGTTGATGCATTCAGCTTCCAGTGGGATCGCCTATTCACATATGCCTTCCCACCTTTCCAGCTGCTACCACAAGTTCTGCAAAGAGTCCGAACTTCGACTGCTCGGATCATTCTCATTGCCCCATTGTAGCCCCAACGACCATGGTTCAGTGATCTCCTAGACCTCATGATAGATTGACCCAGGTCTCTACCACACAGGAAGGATCTCCTGTCACAACACCATGGATCCCTTCTCCATGACAGCCCAGACATTTTCTTCACCTTCATGCCTGGCTCATCTCAAATGATCTCTCTGCCAGAACAAGTTTTCGGACAGAGTCGCCAGTTGCATCATTCAAGTCAGGAGAGCTTCTGCATTCAAAGTTTATGATGCCAGGTGGAGAATCTTCTATGATTTGTGCAGTAGGAAACACGTTGATCCTATCCGCCCTTCTGTAACTTCCATTGCTGAGTTTCCTTTTGTTTCTCTTCGAAACCAAAAGATGTTCGGTATCCACTGTCAAAGGCTATCGAGCTGTCATCTCCAACACACTTAAATTCTCACAGGGCACAATCATTGGTTCAGATCCACATCTTACCAATCTTATAAAGAATTTCTGAGCTTCAGAGACCGGTCTCTCGCTTCCTTGTGCCTAGTTGGAATCTTTCCTGTGTTCTTTGGTCATTAATCAAAACACCTTATGAACCATTGAGTGAAGCTTCCATTTTGGATCTCACACTCAAACCTGTGTTCCTTCTCACCCTTACCTCAGCAAGGCGAAGAAGTGAAATTCATATCTTGTCCTTTGACTCTGGCTGTCTTAGGTTTAATGGGAACTATGACTCTGTTTCCCTCTGCCAACCTGGTTTTCTTGCATAAAATCAGTTACCTTTAGAACCCCCCTACCTATAGAGATTTCCACTCTCAGTAAAATATGCACAGGGGATGATCAGAATAGACTTTTATGCCCCGTGCATGCTCACCGCTTCTATCTTAATGTCTCCAAAGCAAAAACAAAGGGAGGAAACGTCTCTTTCTCCCTATTAAGGGCTCCATAGACATTTCAGCCGCCACTGTCTCCAAGTGGAATGTCAAGACAATCAAACGAGCGTGCAAGTCTCTCACTGATTGAGACCTCATCTTTATGGAAATTAAAGCCCATGAGATTCAAGCCGTTGCTATCTCATGGGCCTATATTCCTCTCTGGAGGATATTATGAAAGCAGCTTTTTGGCACTCCTATAATACCTTTTCCTCCTCCTACCTCTGCTCATTAGCACATCAGAGAGCAGGCATTTTTTCTCTGGGTCCCAACAAAACTACATTTTTCTATAACCCAGACAGTTATGGTGGGAGATATCCAGCTCTAGAAATCACAGTAGAACAAGTTTCATCTCCAGGTCACGTGATAGCACAAATTCCTGCGAAAGGTTTGGTTTGATGAATAAAAATCATGAACAGACAATTTGTTGTAATCGAGACAAAACCCATAACCTTCATTAATATTAAAAACTCGTACTGTTCATGTAAGACGTGGCTGAAAAGAAGGGAGGTAAGATATACAAGAAAAGAGAAATCCATGAACTGGCTGAGAGCAAAGGTGGCTCCATGGTTCTGGCACCGGACTCATGACTAGAATGGTGCAGGTTCAGTTCCCACCATTGGATCAGCCCACATTTGGCTATCACTGTGTGTCCTTGGCTTGGCACTCCTTTACTTTCCTTAGCACTATGTAGCCATTAATGTGTTGCTGTGCCAAAAAACACCAAAACCATTAGCTGGCTGGATGTGCAAGCTTATTGCTGAAAATGACATGTGTATTATGAAATGTTGTACTTTATGTTATTCTCATATATTTTTCATCTTGATCAAATGGCATTTATAAGCTCACAGAGGATCCAGCATTAACAAAAATATCTAAACCAATTGCTATATACCTGAAAATAGTATACAGTAATTGAAATGTTGTCCATTAATTAAAGGCAACCTAATTCCTGCTCTCTACCATTTAGGCTTTCAGGTAACAGCTGAATGTAGGCCAGTAGCAATACACATGACATACTTTGCCTCATTTTGCTCTGTTTTAATTGCAATGACTTCCCATTTATTATAACAGGATTCAGTTGGCAAGACACACATTTGTTTCTAAAAGATCTCCCAAAAACATATTGAGGAAGCCAAACCAGTCTGACCCTGATGGCTATAGAACCCTCTGCCCTTGGATTACAAGTCCATTATTTTTGTATTTCATGTAATATTTTGTACGTGAAAAAATAATTATTAATTTCAGTGTACGAAAAATTTTATGTAAAATAAATAATTATCATTTGGTGGTACGAACCGTTGTACCTGAACAAGTTCTACAGAACACATGGTACTAGACAACCTAACGGTACAAACATACAAAGTAAATGTATATTTTCTGTCTCATTCTGCTCCCAACTCAAGAATCTAATTACAATAAAAATAAAAGTACTCAAAAAGATTTTTCTGTTATTAGTGAATGGGGAGGGGGATTATGTCTCAGTGTGCAAGCTCATCTGCATTTAGAGCATATGTAGCTGTTGTATAAAGTTGGTAAAATGATTAAGATGGTTTGAACATGTATTAGTTATGGGCATTATTTATTGGTAATTGGTACACAACAATATGAGTCCACATTGTCAAGAAATAAAGTGCAACTTGTATTTTTACTGCAACAATAATCTCATTATCAAATTGCAATAAAAAAAGAACTTTAAATTATGTTTCTGTGTGTGTGTGTGTATGTGTGTGTGTGTGTGTGTGTGTGTGTGTGTGTGTGTGTGTCTGAAAGAGAGAGAGAGGAAACAAGAAAAGACTATTTATGCAGGGTGGTTTTTATTTGTAGCTTTTGCAAAGAGAAAAAAGACTATTTTCAGTTACCTGACGATTGTGATAATCCTCATTTATTACGACCCTACTATATTCCATTATCAGTAAACACCGCTAAATCAACAATTCATTCTTGTTTTAATTATGATGTACATTGTCACAACAACCACATGGCTATGCAGTTTTATTTACACGGTAATTAAACATGCTTAGTGCTTTGGTTGGTTATTCCAGTTGAAACCAGATTGAGGGCAAGAATCAACAGAAGAGGTCAAATCAGCGAGGCTGCCAGTAGGGAAATGAGGCTTTCTTTAGGGAAATGAAAATCTGTCAATATGTTATTGAAGCCATTGTCCATACAGCAGATGTTATAATTGCAAGCGATCATACGCATTACTTGTTATTTGACCTCGCCAATAAAGATAATATTGGGGTATGTCATAGAATAGACTTGCAATAAAATGTTAATTATATCCAAGTCAAAACAGAACAAGCACTTCAAAGATAGTATATATAAATCTATAGATATGAATCAATTTAACGGAGTCCACGACTTTCAAATTTACGATGGAAAATGACAAGTTTTTATATTTTATGTTTGTATGACTATAATGAAATAATAAGACTAGTTGACCAGTGGTCTATGGTCTTCACTTTAGCATGTACTGAGATGTAATTTTTGTTGGATAAGAAAACATCAAAGGGCTTCTGAACTCGTTTTAAAATGCACATGGTGTTTTGTTACAGTGATGGACTTAATAAGGAGAACTAATTAACGATAATATTTAAAGGTATGGTCTGTAAAGTCCTTTGTCCATTTGTTAATAAACGCCAGTAAATATTATAATGACAATAAGAGAGCTTATGCACATTGGCTCCCACAGGATTTTTTGAAGCGGGGGGGGTTCAGTCAGTCACGGCTTGGAGAGTTAGTATAGTAAGCAGTCTGAAACTGAAGCTAATATTTACTAATGCCTTTTGAAAAGAATCTTGTGACATATTTTCAGCTTCATTTGCATGATTAAACTTGTCGGAATATATATATATATATATATATATATATATATATATATATATATATATTTGCAGCATGATTTCGGGGGGGGTACGTGACCCCCCCCTTGAGCTATGCTGTGGGCGCCCAGGCTTATGCATCAATCATTGTATTTTCTCACCAACAATTAGTTATTAAATTTTGTAAAAACAAAATGGCAATACAGTATTTTTTATCTTTTTTGCAAACGTAAATCTTCTTAGTAGAAATTTTATGTCCGATAATTTAATGGATTTTTTCGAAAAATACAAAGTGATATGTACAAAAAATTATGATACATTTAAATAATTATTATTTTGATAATTGGATTGTGTATGAAAAATTAAAGGGCATGTAAAAAATAAATGAAATACGGGTATACCAAATGGTCAACTGCGGCTCCCTCACGTGCTTTGGAATAGAACCTGCTATGGCATGCTGTCCTAGTTTCAGTTACTAAGAACAGTCTGTATTTCTCAAAATTGGCAATTCTCTCTGTTTAGCTCTATTGGTGGAATAACATAGAAAAAGTGAGTCTGGCTGTGTGAGAAGACTGTGTTTAAAATATAATCTGAAGAGGAAATTATTATATTCAGAGTAGTTACCTCCCTTGAAATTATATGACGGTTTATGTAGAATTATTTCAGTAGAGAATGCTCATAAAGGGTAATTTCTGTCAATATATTTTATGAATTTTTTTTATTAATTCATGGTTTAAAGATGAAGAGAAGAACAAACGTTTTAACATTAGAATTCGGATTATGTATTTTAGAGGAATATTTATATTTGATTATGGTCATATTGGTTTGGTGTTTATGGCATATCAACACAAGTAGATTATTTAGTTTCATGGCAGTAGGACTTAAATGCCTTGCCCATGGACACACCATGATAGCTGATCATGGGCTTTGAGTTTGGCTTGGTGAGCAATAAGTTTGGCTTGCGGAGTTCCTAGAAGGCCCTCCACTCTGAAGGCATATAATGGGAAACGACTGGTGTCACATCAGTGATGCCACACCACTCTGTGCCTCCATTCTTCACCTGGCCAATTACATTCTCATTCTCTTTGAATCTCCCATCACCATGTGGATACCAGTCCATGATCTTGGATATGTTCCAACATCATGGACAATTGGACACAACCAGAATCTTTCCAACTTGCTGGTCAATATTGATTTATCCAGACCATGCTCAGTCACATTATTCCAAAATTGGAATCTCTACTGGGTATATGACATGTCTTAATTCATCCAGGTTCGAACCCCATAATCCACATCCATCAATCTGCTATCATATAAGACTTGCTTTCTGATAGCATGTTTGCCTCAGCATGCAGAATCAGTGAGCTACATGACCTCACCATGGACACTTCCAACCCGACAGATCATTTGTCTTAATGACACAAGCTGGTTTTATTGTCACTAGACAATAAACAAAAACTCCTCATTTGATACATCAAGAGTGGTGAGTATCTTTTCTGAAATATATGGAAAGTATCCACATAGTCAAGATCAGGCTTTACTACCTTGTGAAGTCCAAAAGCAAGACATAATACCAATAATCTGGTGGCCGAGTTAAAGAGAGTTATAAAATTTGCGTACAGTGACCTCTCTCTGCAACAGGTATGCTTCATGAAAATCTTGGCTAATGAAATACGAGCAATTAACTCGAGTCTAGTATTCAAACATAATGTCTCAATTTGAGACATCGTGAAGTCATTTGGATGTCACGCCCAGACTACCTTCTCTCTGTGGGACATGTCCTTACAGAAGAGAGAATTGAACTTCATTGGTCCAGCAGCACAGACAGTAACCAGTTTTCATTGATGACAGCATAAACTCAGAACCAGGTAGTTTGGCTACATTTACTGGATTCGCCTGGGAAAAACTTTAAAACCATAATCGAGTGCAGAATCTCACAGGGGTCTCCTGTTCTAAACTAACATTAGGAGAATTTCATTCATTAGTGCAGCAATTCTGCTTCCTGTTGGGTGACACAGGTAGAGGTAGGTTTGCTTTGCATTTCCTCCATCTTATACCTATTCTTTAATGTAATGTGAACAGGTAAAGTATTTGATAGAGAAAACAATTTTTTACTAAATTATGCTTCCCTGATAATACTTACATGATCACATTACAAATAATACTTACATGATCACATTACAAATAATCCCTCCCACCCTTCCTTGCTATGTGAGCATCCTTTAAGGTTTCACTCAAGTAAAAACTAGTTATTTCAGGTATGACAGTAGTGGAGTAAACCTTTAAGAGAGAGAGACCTTCTTTTTGTCTTTCTGAAAGGCTGGATTCAGAAGTAGTAAAGAAAGTGATATTAATGTAATAAGATCATTTAAAAATTATCAGGGAAACATAACTCAGTATTTTTAAAAAAGCTACTTTCTTACTGCATTAAACACTCAAAGTCACTGAATCCTCTTTGTATGCAAGTGAGCTGTGTATTTTCCCAAGAAATGCATAGTTTAGGTAAAGAAATGTGTGAATTGATGTGTACCGCTGTCATATCTTGCTTTATTCATTGTACTCAAGACTGTTAGTTAGTAGAACATTCAATCTGTCCATTGCTATTTTAAGAATTTGAATTAGGCCACAAATAATATCACTAAGAAATTTCATTATTGACCTAATAATTTGGCTAAAAGCGTCATTCTTAAAACACATCCACCCTTACCCCCTAGTCCATTTGGTTTTGGGAGGCGGGATGCACTGATGTCCATACAAATTTATTCATCAGTAAAATTTAATAGAGAGCTAATTTTACCATAAATTTGCTTTAGTTGGAAAATTTTCAGTAATTTTTATTTGTGTCTGTTATATAATAATTGTTTGGGGAAAAGCATTATAATGTATGGAAAAGTCTACATAAATCCCAGTGCGTAAATATCCATCAATGTTTGAGATATAAAACGATGTTAATGGGCATTATTTATTTAATGAGCTGATTACGATTTAATCTAAGAAAAGATCATGAACCAATATTACAGTCACAATTTAATCCAAGATAATCAGTTGGTTCAGAAACTTCAAGGAATGCTATGCCAAATTTTGCATGATCAGAGATCTGAGGACCAAAATGTTTGCATATTTGATAGTAAATTCAGGATGGGAGTTATGAGACCAGTGTTACAGTTTAAAAGATAAAACACTTCTTTGAACAAGGTAATGGTTGGTCATTGGGTTGACATTTTCTATATTTGAATAGGTCCTTTACTTCTGGGAAAGCCGACTCTATCTGCAGTATAAATGTGACTGAGCTAGCTGCCTTTTTATTATATATATGAACAAAAATGTACCATGTGAGAATAGGCAGAAGGTAATTTTATTTTGAAGAAATCTATGGCAGAAACAAATTTCCACCAGAATTTCTCAATTAAAAATTTATACATTGAACACTTGAAATAATTAATTGTGCCAATTGCCAGAAAATATTCCAAAACAGAATTTAAGAAAGCTTTGCATTGTTTTGGAATGTAGATGGAAGATTTATTTAAAAATAAAACTGATTAAATATATAATAATAATAAATAATAATAATAATAATAATAAATAATAATAATAATAATAATAATAATAATAGCAGCATCAAGAAGAGTGTATGTGTGTGTTTGATTTGAATTTTTAACGTAGCTTTAACAATTTTTCAGTCATATCGCTACAATGTCTACATTGTGGCAGTTTATAGTTATGTCTAGCACTGGGACATCATGCCACAGACATGTAGCATGATGTCTCACCTAGTCACATTATCCTGACACCAGGCCAACCAGTCCTAACACTAACCTCTTAATGCTGAGCGCCAAGCGAGGCAGCTGCTCGTATCATTTTTATAAGTATATGGTATGACTCAGCCAGGGTTCAAACCTGACCTCCCACATCCGAGGCGGACGCTCTAACCACTAGGCCACTGGAGCAGTCAAAGATTTGGTAATAATAATAATAATAGCAACTTCAAGAAGAACAAGAATTATAATATTATATTATTATTATATTAGGATTTAAAAGAGATCAGTTTTGCATTTCCCTTCAGACAGGTTTAACTGCACTTTTGACCTTTACTTTCATGTTTTACAACCAGTGAGTAACTTAATATTAGCTGTTTATACATATAAACTTTTGCGGATTTAATACAGAAATATTCTTCTTTCAGATCCCCGCAGTTCTGTGATTTGATTGTGCGAGTATTTGACAGAAGGGGAGGGAGGAATATTAAGTTTGATGACTTTATTCAGGCCTGTGTTATGCTAAAAACTCTTACAGACAAGTTCCGAGTCAAAGATGTACAGCAGAATGGAATGATCAGAATTACTTATGAGGAGGTAAATACTAACACCTTTATGAGACATATGCTTATCCATTAAAACAAAAATGATATATCTCCCAACTCCCAGCAAATATTGCCGTGGGAGTGGTGGCAATTTCTGTTGTGATCTCCTAACCTAGGAAGGATGATTCTTGGAAAATGATGAAAAATTTGAATTTTTATTCCTTTTTTTATGTACACATTTGGCTGCTTACATTATTATTTGTATCAGCTAGTTGGTCTAAGGCATTGTTATTCCCTGGCTGTTATAAAAGCTGCATCATTGATCATGACATCTGTAAAGAATCCCATGTTTCTCCTTTAACAGGTCTATGATATCTTATACAGAATACCATATTTCTCCAATAATAAAGCCCATTCTTTATGATAAGCCTATACCCAACTTTTTCTAAATTTGGACAGATTTTGATCTGAGAAGGCTTTGTCCAAAAATAAGCCCAACATGTGCTTGTCATTATATTTCAAAGATGTGCCTCTAGGTTTGTCCTAGGAGAAATGCTGTAATTGAAATGTTGGGATATACGAAACTCACATCTGCTGATGTCCTACCAGTTCCTATCAACAGCTCAGCTCTTTTGCCATGAAACTTAACATTTTGAGTAATAAATATTACTCCAAACATGGAAATCTCTTTTTAAGTCATGTTGCCAAAATACACTGCATATGAATATGATAGTTTTTAAGTATGCACCAGTTTTAAAGCATGCACTAAATGTGTTTAAAATATAGATAGAACTCAGAAAATTTTCTACTTGAAAAAAAATTATTGCTAAAAACCAATGTTAAATGCAAATATGCATACTGGGAATAGAAGGCATAATGCAAATTAAAAACGAAAACAACACACAGGCGTGTGTGTATATATATATATATATATATATATATATATATATATATATATATATATATATATACACACCACTTCCTCGATAACTCGCACCCTGATAACTTGCGAACCCGCTTATAACGTGGGGTCAGGCGTGGATCCCAGTTTTTAAACCAGAAAATAGCAAAAAACTGATCCCTATTGGTTAAACTTGAAGAAAATCGCGATTGAAATTGGTAATGGAAACTTGATATATCGCTCGTTTTATCGTTGAAAACGGTAGATAGGACCTGGAAATTTAATCAACATTATGAAATATCGACTTTTAATAAGAAGTCATATAATTTTCTTACATTGTTACTTGTTACATTTTCTTTTCAAACGACATTCTTAGTAAGCCACAATTAACAATATTTGAGGACATTTCGATCAATGAAAATGTCACTTATGCCAAGTGGAGGCAGTACTTTAATAAATAAATACCAATTAAATAAAAAAAATTTATCAATTGAAATTTGTGTTCTAGTTCTATCTTTTAGTTACTTTTAAGTGTAATCATCATAAATGCAATGTATCCTCTTGTAAGTAAACGTAAAATGTGTCAATCTGCTGTAACAGCTATGTCCGTGAGCGTTTCGCTGAGAACCTAATTAAGTGCCCACCGTGTTTTGATATCGGACTAGCAGAAGCATTTGTTGTATTGTTGCACTAAATAAGAAGAGGGCCTTCTTTCCCATTATCACAGTAATTACGTCTTCTGAATCAAATAAAGCTGGTGGAATTGAAAAAAAAAGTCAAAAGGCATATAAATCCTACATGCTTAAGAACCAGCGGCACCAGTCATATGTCAGGTAACTCATTTCATTTGATCAGTCGAACACTGTGATACATTTTATTGTGTACATATCTAATTAAACTACCTTAAATTAACCTACTCAATCATAAATGTGATTAGAGATAGCAAGGCAACCAAGCGAAATGAGTAATTTGTAAACTAAAGAGCTTTGTTTCACAGGTACGGATCATTGTGGGAAAAACGAGTTTCAGAGAATTCTTGAATTCGCATGTAGAGATATCCTCAAGCATGATAAGAAGTTTCACAATTACTTTTGCAGTGAAATCACGGCATGAATATTTTACTAATTGAAAAATACAAAAATTGAGTTTTGACGTAGACGATTGTCTCACAAAATAAATGTAACATGTTTTTGATAAAAAGGAATCTTGTTTGGTAGTGTATCAACAGTTAGTCTGGTTCCCTGCTTTGTAGACTCCTAGTTTCATGAAATACTATTATTTATTACTCCGGGAACCAGACTAATCAACAAAACAAAAAGCTGTGACGTAATACACAAATGTTTTCGCGTACCATGTTTGGTTGATGAAACCAGTTGCAATCATGTTATCGATCTTTCAGATGTTGGACATTTTGAAAATAAATGTGATATATAGATAATGACGAACAACTTCATCAGAAAAAATGCTTTATTGACAATGTTTCTCAACTTGATTATGAAATGAGGATTCAGCCATTAAACAGCCCAGTTACCCCCACCCACAAACCCGCAGTTTTCTGGATGTCTAGGGAGGTTTTTGGAGGTCCCTCAGTAACTCGTGCCCTTGCTTATAGTGCGGTCTGTTTTTGGACCCTGATGTGCACGAGTTATCGAGGGAGAGGTGTGTGTGTATATATATATATATATATATATATATATATATATATACACACACAGCATGTCCTGCTTTGCTCCCACTTCTTGTTCAGCTCTCACTTCTCCCAGTTCTGTCCAAAAGGAGAAGTCACTTCTCCCTAGAATTCAAGTCTAGCTTGACCCCTGTACTAGGTACATGTGAGAGAGGAAATAAATTGTGGTCATTCTTCTTTAAAAAAATAGGGATTATCAGATGATGTATAACATGAATCCCAACTGACATTGAGGTATGTTGATAATAAATGCAGGCAGAACATCAATTAAATTACATTTAAATGGACATCCACAAGTCTGTCTGCTCACTTCTTGGTGTTACTTCCTTCTTGTAAAACTGGATATTTGTATCTAATCCCAGTCAGAAATTCCCAGGACTGTCAGTCTCGGTTTTCCCTGATATTTTTAAACCACAAAAGTTTAGCCAGTCAGATTAAAGTCTATATTTCCAACATAGAGATCTGATAGATAGTGATACAAGGTCACATTCTGCTGACTTTTTTCTCCACCAATCAAAAAACAGCTTTCAGATTTATGAAAGTGACTTCAGATTTGGAACATAATGTTTCTAATGATAATTCTTCTTAGCACAAAATGCAATGCTTTAACTGCTAAACATAAATGTGCCATATATTACACAGATCACCAGAACATGAGCTTCTATTCGTGTCAGTTAAATCTGCTTATTATTAGATTTTGGTTTGCTAAATCAGTTAAAATGTTATGTTTGTTCAAACACTTTTGATTTACAGTACAACAATACTTTCTTCTTGATGTTTGTCAGAACAGTGGGCTTCAACAGAATCTGTTACCAATGTTTATTTTAATTTAGATAATGTTAATGGAGTGGATCACAAGGTGATCACAATGGATAGTGTATATATCTATATATATATATATATATATATATATATATATATATATATATATATATATATATATATATATATATATATGCTTTCATATGTACCTTCTTTGCAAGAACTGTTCCTCATTCTAATGGTTCATCTATACCAGAGATTTATTCCCATCATTTTTTTTTTTAAATTTTGGAGGTTTATGTTTTTTGTAAATATTACTTTTTATTAGTGTGCATTTTTTTTAAAAACCAACTGAATTCCTACCATTTTTTTCTGACAGTTCCTCGATATGATACTAGACACAACACTGAGGAGATAGAGAGATCAAGTTTTTATTCTGGTAAACAATATAAGCATGAAAGATTGTTCTGTTGCAGCATTCATATTCATTGAGTATTCCATATCATGAGCCACTTTCACTCCTGTAATATTTTATGAATTTGTAGTAACAGAATAGACAATTTTTAATGTAATTAGAATCTCTGAAACATTATCAATTTTTGTAAAGCCTATTATAGTGGGAAGTGAGACAAAGCAGTCACTTTCCCAATATCAGAGGAAGCAGTGTCAACAGTTCTTTTTATACATATATTTCCTACACTCCTTCATAGATTCTCATCATCCTGGGCATGACTCTATGAATCTTAGTTAATGCTACTGCATGCTCAGTCATAGAAAATATGTGTTAATGTTTTGCTCAAAGTTTCATCTGTTTATATTTCCTGAACCTCATGATGGATTTTCTTCATACTTTGGTTGAATCACATGTGAAGCTAAGATAACTCATTTGCCATTGTGCATGCTTGCCCCATTGATCTTGGGGTCAGGATCACAGTCATAGGAAATTTGTGTTTGGGTTTTGGTTGAAGTTTTTTCATTGGCTTATATTCCTAAACCTCTTGAAGGAAGTTCTCTGCACAGTTTCATCATTATGAACCTAAGACAGTTCATTCTGTTCATTCTGTAACATGGTCTCTCACTCCTTTGATCTTTGTGCCAAAATCATAGACGCACAAAATTTGCATTGATTTGGTAGAAGTTTTTTCATTTTCTTGTATTTCTAAAACCACTTAATGGGTTTTGTTAATTCTTCGGATGAATCATTCTGTATCTAAGATGATTCATTATGTGATGTGATTGCTCTACTTATTGACCTTGCTGTCTTGGTCACCCATTTTATGCTTGCCCTGGCCTCCTTCTTATATCTTGGGGTTGTGCAGCAGTTTTAGTTATTCAGAATGTAAAATGTGGATCTTTTCATTCATGAGAATCTTTTGTCAGACCAAAAAAGGGAAAATGGCTCATTCAGAGAATAGAATATTAAATTTGCCCGTCCATCCATCCGTATATTTCACTTTCATTTCGGGGCCTTAAGTGGCCGAGTGGTCTAAAGTGCTCACCATTCCAGATCACTGCCATCTCACCTCTGCGTGGGTTCGAGTCTCAGGCTCGGCTAACAAGGGTATGTGAGAAAGCTTGCCAGTAGCTTCTCATGGGTCGGTGGTTCTTCCCGGGGTTTTCCAGGGTTCTTCCTCCACCAGTAATACTGGCCGCCATGTATAGTCTATCTTGTGCCAAAAAATGGCATTAAACCCAACGACAACAACACATTCATTTCTACAGACTAACTCCCTTAATTATTATTGGATTTCAACTACATTAATTAATATTTGTGAAACTGGCTAAGATTATCAGCATTCTACATTATCATTTAGCTGAGCTATAGTCTGTTTATTTAGACCCACAAGCACACTTTTTCTGAAGTACAATGACTCATGTAATTTTTATTGGATTTCTACCAAATATTGGTATTTAGCTTGATAGCGATGCATACATAACAAAGTTATTATCAGCCTTCTGCATCTTCATTTGCAGAGTTATAACTCCTGATTACAGATCCACTCACATTCTTTTCCCAACAATAAAGCCCTTGATTTTTATTGGATTTCAGCCAGACTTTGTATGCTGCTTGCTATATATGTTACTTTGGCTCATTAATTTGTCAGTATTCTGTTTCATTGTTTATTGGAATTATGGCCCCAGCCCTGCTCACTTTTGTTTCCACACAATAACTGTATTAAGTAGGACTCTGCTCAACAAAATTGGCAGAGCCCTAACATAATTGTATGGTCTGTGTGCCCTCATTTACAGAAGTTATGCCCCCTGATTGCCTATCCCCTAACTTTTTATTTTCCATCGCTTAACTTTCACAAAGAGTGTTGAACTTAAATTTGGAATGCAGGTTTAAATTGATGAGACTCTAATCAGTTTGATTTCCATTATTCCATGACATCATTTGCAGGAGTTATGGCCCCAGATGGCCTATCGGCCTGACATTAGTTTCTATAGTGTAATTTTACCAAGGTTTGTTGCATGCCAACCAAATTTAAATTGCAGCGTTATATTGACAAGTCCTTAAAAGAATTAATTTTCCAGCAGTCTGCTGCAACATTTACAGGCGTAAGACCTCCAGGTCATCTGTCCTGTTCACTTAGGTTTTTGCAGCACAAAATTTGTTTGATCTGAGCCAGAGTTAGTATGGGGCTTTATATTGATGAGATCATAATGAATTTTATATTTATATTGATGAGGTCATAATGAATTTTATATTTATATTGATGAGATCATAATGAATTTTGTTTCAAGTGTTTGAGGACAATATTTACATAAGTTATGCCACCTGATTGTCTGTGCTGCTGACATTTGGTTTCTGCAGCAGAACTTTACCAAAGTTTGTTGGCTTTTAACCAGATTGGTATTGAGGTCTGTATTCATGAGACATTGAATGGGTTTGATTAATGGCACTCCACAATATCATTTGCAATAGTTATGTCCCCTGATTGGTTTCTGCAGCATTTCTTTACCAAGGATTGTTGGATTTCAGCCAGATTTGGCATGCAGCTTTTTGCAGATGAGACCATGAATGGTTTGAATTCCAGCATCCATATTATCCTTTAGAAGAGTTATTGCCTCAAATTTCCCACCCTGACTTTGTCTTATGCAGCATAACTTCACTAAGGAATGCTGGACTTCAACCAGATTTATCATACACCTTTATATTGATGAGACCTTGAATTAGTTAGATACTTAGCACTCCACATCATCATTCCCTGATTGGCCATTTTCATATAACTTCTGTCTCCCAACACAAGCTTCTCTGGTTTTAATGCCCTGCTGAGCAAATTGAAATGAGTGGCGCCTTGGTAGTGCACCAAATGCTGATAGCTAATGTTCTTTTATGATATTAGCTGTTTGGTATGCGGCTTGATTTCCATGAGACATAGGCTGAGTTTATTTGTCAGCATTTTGCATTATTTAGCCAAGTTATAGCCATTAATTGTCAGACAAACTCACTTTGCTTCCACACAATATGTGCCTTAATTTTAGGCAACTTGGTATTGATGCAGCCACAGCTGAATTTGTCAGCACTGTATAATAATCATTTAGCAAAGTTATGTCCCCTGATTATCAGACCCAGCCACTTTCATTTCCACAGTTCTTTTATTTATTATTGAATTTCAGATCAGATTTGGTAGACAATTTGATATTGATAGGCCTTTGGCTGAGGTTGATTATCAGCATGCATCATCATTTAACCGAGTTGTAGTGCCTAGTTGTTGAATCTGGTCACTATCATTTCTGCACAATAACTTGATTTATTTTAGTTGGATTTTGGCCAGATTTGGTATGCAGCTTGTTATTTATGAGACCAAGGCTGAGTTAATTTGTCGGCATTAAATGTCATTAGCAGAGCTACAGCCCCTGATTTTCAGACCAACCAGTTTCAGATCATGAATGCTCTCTTATTGAATTTTAAACAAAGTTGGTTGACAAGCCTAAAATTATTGATACTTCATTTGAGTTTGATTGTCAGTGTTGTTTTGATACATGCGAGCTTGCAGCCTCATTTTTAGTTTGTTAATGGCCTTACCAGCTTTTCTTTCTGCACATTAACTCCCTTGGTTTGCAGCTTGATGTAGATAACGCTTTGGCATAGTTCTGTTTGATCTTAATCACATATTTAGTTTGTTTGGCCCCAGATTAATAAACCTATCCACTTCTGTTTCCTCACAAATATTCCCCTAATTATCATTAATGAATTTCATTAGTATTTTATATGCAACTCAATATTAATGTAACTTAATAACCTTCTGTAACAAGGTTACGGGCATTTAGTCTTGTTTTTTTTCACACTTTAATACTACAGGAATTTTCATGTACATCATTGAAGTGAAAAATCTTAAAAGAATATAGAAACTTATTTAACAGTTGCCAAATTTTGAGAATAAGATAAAAAAAAACATCTAGAGAGAAAAACATGTTAACTTGTCATCCTTGAATGTGAGAGTTAATGATATCATTTTTGTTCCAATTCTACTTTGATTTTTATGGTAAGGAAGGACACATGGCGTGAATTTGAAAATGAACCATTAACTTGCAATAGACAAATTGCTTTTAATGATAGCATGATGAGGCTATGAAGAAAAGGTGATTTACTGGCATTAATAGTTTTGGGTTTAATGTATTTATCCTTCAACTGAAACATTTTCAAAGTATTCTCCAAAGTGGCTGCAAACTATATATAGTATATTTGTTAAACCTGTCAGTAGTGACTGCCCATAAGAAAATGCAGAACTGGCTTTGTACACAAATGACCTCTGTATACAGGTACACCTTTTAAATTGGTTTTTACCAACTGCACCTAATATATTATTATTATTATTATTATTATTATTATTATTACTATTGGTTTTGTTATTAGTATTCTTACTATTATTACATTATCAAGATTGTTTTATGTGTACTATTCAGCAAAATCGTAAAATATGCACATTGTGATGGTATCTTCCATCATCCGCCTCGGATGCAGGAGGTCGTGGGTTCGATCCCCGGCCGAGTCATACCAAAGACTTACAAAAAAGTGCCCAGCATTAAGAGGTTAGTGTTAGGACTGTTCAGCCTGGTGTCAGGATAATGTGACTGGGTGGGACATCATGTTACATGTCTGTGGCATGATGCCCCAGTGCTAGATATCACTATAAACTGACACACTGCAGACATCGTAGCGATATGACTGAAAAATTGTTAAAGCTACTTTAAAAATCCAAATCACACACACACACACACGGTCTCTTCCAAATGTACATTCCACGCAAGATTGCAGCATCCTGTTCGCTTTAATCATGCTATAAATTAAATCATCGATGAATTAAAATAAGCACTGATCTTAGTTTGTTTTGTGCACCATAACAATACAATAATTTCACTACTGATTGACAGCTTACAGGGGGCGGACTTTCTGGTTGGCCAGCTTGTATAAGTTAGGCTCAGAAACAGCTGTTCATGCTTAAAAACAATATTTGGATTATCCAGATCAAGAGATAGTCAGCTTTTGTGAGTTTTGTGTTGAATAGGAAATCCAAAGAAGTCGTATATGACTACTCTCTGTGACCCTTGAACCGAAACTTTGCCTGCCTTCACATTTAAGTTTTAAATATTGAATGATCCCTGACCCAGATGAAAAGGGATGTAACTCCTCTTATAAAAGACAAACTTTTTTCGTCGGAGATAGCTTTAATTTACAGGTAGATAGATGATGTCAAACAATACCCATCACACTGTCAATACCTCTCACACTGGCACAAATGTTGACTTACATTTCAGCTTTGATAATACAGATGCTTTCCCCATCATCCAACAACTAAAATGCCTCAACCCTCTGTCGGGTTTGGGGGGGGGGGGTTTGCTGCCATAATTCTATGCATGTATATTCTGTTAGTATATGCTGTATATTCTTTATTGAATTATTCTGTTTTTCCATTTTCAGTGTGTTTAAGATCTACATTCAAGATTGCATCTTTACATCTGGCAGTATTTCTTTCTAAATTTGATGCATGTCATTTGGAATGCTGCCATTCATATCTTCCAATTCCATATGCATATTTTCAGTATTATACACATCAACATTCTAAATTGCATTATTCCATTTTCTCAGCATTGCATTCTGACAATTGACTTGATTACTTATTAATCACCATAATGGTAAAACTACATAACATTGTAGAAGTTACAATGTAGCACAGTGAAAGTTACAATGAAGATTTTAGCATAATACAGTGTACCACAGTGAAAGTTATAACTAAGATGTCAGCATAATGCAGTTGGAATAACATCTGGTGTCATAATGGCTTATTACTGCAATGACCCATTATGACAATACATGGAGCTGTTAGATAATTCACAACACATTTCAGCACATGATATACATTGCTGCCAGTATATCTGGTAGAGGAAGAACCACGTACCCATGGGAAGCAACTGGCAAGCTTTTTCACATACCCACATTGGCCAGGCCCAAAACTCGAACCCATACAGAGGTGGGATGTCAATGAACTGTAAAGGTGAGCACCATAGGCCACTTGGCCAACAGAGAGAGAGAAAAAGAAAGAGAGAGAGATTAATTGATTGATCGATTGATTGATTATGCTGGAACTGCTGATGAATGGTGAAGGTAAAGGAGCATTCATTTAAAATGATTTTAAAAAATACTCTTAAAGAGGGAAGCATTTTTATTATCCTGTTATCCAACAAATACTTCATTCCTGTCGAGACATGGCAGGTTGGATCAGTAGTTCAGTTATTTATGATTAGAATGTGCCTTATACCTGATTGGCATCCCTATTTTCATTCGGTTATCACTATGCCACTGTTGTCATAATGGGACTTGAATCAGTTTCATCTAGCAACATTCACTGTGCTACATTGTAACTTTCAGTATGTGAATGTTTTACCTGTGTAATAATTAACATTGTGATATAAAATGCAAAGAGGAAATTTAGAGTTGGATTGACACAATTAAGAATGTTAATGTGTTTAATATTAATAATGACATGTCATGTAGAACATGCATCCTAAATACACAGAAAATGCAAAATAGAATAATACAGATTAAAACACAGCAGAGAACTAATGGAAAATGCAAATAGAATAATGCAGGATAAAAGATCTAGTATATGTAATAATAGAAGATACTTGCATAGCATTAAAATATATGCATAGAATTATGGTGGTAATCCCCCTCCATGCCTGTTCTAATCATAAAAACTGCCTCACTTTGCAATTGACATATTGACACCTTTAAGTTACACTGTCAACATGGCTGGAGTACAGTACAAGCATGATAAGAAGTGGTTACACATCAATTCACTTGATATTCCTTTATCATAAAAATGTTTCCTCATGACTCTATAATAAAGTCTGCATAGACTGAGTGGTTACTGTAGACAACATGCCAGTGAAAGCTTTGGGGCAGGGAGAAGCCATTGTTTTGTTAGGAAACACCTGGCATCTTACTGCAGAAAGCAGGTGAGCATTGCGTACAGGTTATTGATATATAAAATTGAATGGAGGATTAGAATGACCATTGTGAACAGGTGACTGCTGAGCAAAGGTGGCCATTAGGCCAAGTTTGACCATATTAAAAATTGGTGGTTAAAAGACATATAGGCTTTCTGTTTGTTTTTCTCCAGCTAAAATTCATTGTGAATCAGAAATATTTTCCTCCAATAAAAGTGTTAATTTAATGTCCTATCATCAATGTGAGATTGTGATAATGTACATTGCCTGGCTTGTAATTTTGTAGCAAAATGGCTAAGCTTGTTACCACTTTAGAGACTAAATTCCAATTGAATTTTGCTCAGCCTTGGTAAATACGCTTATGTTATAACTGTAATAGACTGTTTCATTAATGAGTGAGATTTGCACACATTGCTGAGATACCTGGCTTATGATTAACCAGATTTGTTGTCTTTCTTGATCTCATTGATTATCTATAAAACTTGGTAAATAGGTTCATATCAATATTTTGGATGGCTTGGATTATGAGCAAGTGACTCTGCATATTAATTACAACCTTAGCATTAAAAATTAGGCTACAGTAAAATGGGTAGAATCATGATAATGCAGTGTGTGGGAGATTTACATTTGTTGTATTCTTACAGTACTTCATAAGTCTGTGTAGAGAAATGGTCAAATGTTATGTAAATGAGGTAAATGATTTCAACCCCAATTTGGCCTCTGGTTTAGAAAATGCTGTCCACTGTTGTGTTGATAAATAATGATGTATTGGAGTGAAATATGCTGTCTCCCATGAAATGAAAAGAAAGGCAATATCTGAAATATTTATATGTATAAAATTATAGTCACAGTTTCCCATCAGGAAAGAAAATCCACTCTCTGAAACAACATTGTATTTCAGTAAGAAAAATAGTGCTGGATGTTTTATAGTATTACATGTAGGCTCATACAAAAGTAACAAAAGAAAAGAGTGAAGTCAGCAAGCTTTGTAAATTTAACAAAATAATTTTTTTCCCTAGAAAACAAGATAAAAATATGAAATAGGACTTAACGGTTTGTGAATCTAATCCAAAAACTAATCCTAGAATTTAAAAACATAAGTCCTATCACTAAAAAGTTCTAATTGAATCCAAGTTCGAATCTCGATGAAGTTCCAATATGGAAGACAATGACATCAGATGAGGTCGTTGTACTGATGTCAATAGTTCCTCATTGAATCACAGTTTATAATGTTCCAATTTAGAATTCCAGAATAAAATTCTACTAAATGTCTTTGTCCAAGAATTTTTATGAAGAAGAGCACTTATATGTTTTCCAGAGAATATAAATTATTAAATCCAAAAAATTGAAGTCTAAATCAATCTGGCATCAACATAAAAAAAAAAAAAAACCTTGAGCTCTAAAGGTGTAGAATATGACTGACTATAATTCACTGAGATATGAGTATTAAACCCAACTAAAACGTCATTTCAAACCCGTGTGATGGGTCACATGATCACACACACTACAAGTCAATTAGCACGTAGGCTAGAATAGCCATATCTAAGAATCTGATTCCTATGCTGGAAATGAATTTAAAAATAAAACATTGTTTATTCAAACTGTTTATGAAATTCAGAACCAAGGTCAAGAACTAGGTCAGCTGAAAACATAATGTAGCAATCTACTATGTTTTAATCATACTAAAAAGAACTGAACTAAATTTACTGGGAAAAATGTCAAATCCAGTAAAAATATTATCCTTACAATAAAATGTAATGAAACAAAAATAAAATAAAAAGAAATTTAAAACTAATACACAAATAATTTGATTACATATACGTAACAATAGTAATGCATGGAAGTTTTTTTATGCAGTATTTTTCATCAATACACCAAGGAATGAAGTGTAACAAGGGAGATAACCCACATTTAAACTTTAAAATTCGAACAGTAGACTAATTTGAACAAAATATTTCTACCATTTAAAACAGTTAAACAAGTATTTTTGTAGTGTTTGAATCTTTGCAATGTTTACCAGATACATATGTTGTATTTTTATTTTCAGTTCCTCGAGATGGTACTGGACACGACCCTTGTCAGCACAGGATGACAAAAGAAGATCTTGCTTTTGTTTTTCCATTCATTTCTTTAAGTGACTCATCTTTCTCATCTTTCATCGGTTATATAGTTTCATTAGACCCATTTCAGGACGATCCCTTACAGATGTTGTTAAGCCTTGGTAGTCATAAATTTACCTATGTAGAGGACAATCTGGCAGCTGGTCTGATATAAGTACATAAATGTAAAAAATTGCCATTTTCAACAATCCATGCTGAGACATACATTAGCAGAAAAATGACTAATACAGACACAGAGATCCAGTAGTCTATACTTTCTGTGGATATATGTTCTGTATTATATAACATTTTTCATTTTTAACAAAATTTATATACATTTTCTTAAACATAGATAATCAGTAAAAATATACATTATCAAGTGGCCTCCAAAATGTCTGCTCTGGATATCATTTGAAATGGGTCTGTTTAGTCCAAAACAATTCAAGGTAGATGACCTTTACTTGGTCTGAATTAGCAGCTTTAATGTTAACTAATCTTCCAGCTTGTTTCTCCAGTATAGTTAATTAACAAAAATTTAGATTATTCTCTGGTTGAAATTTAAATGGAGTTTTTAAATGTCATCATCATACATGAATAGGGCCATGCATCTTGATGTAAACCCTGAGAGTAATCATCTCTTTCCATTGTCTTGTCCATCAGTCCATGTGTCCATAGGTCTGTCTGTCTTTGTAAACTATACACACGTCTGGAACACATCTGGTAGGCCAAACTGCCCATTCCACATAAATGTCCTTTTGTGTTTTCAGATCCAGTTTCCAGAGAGTTATTTGCCCTATTTTCCACCAGTTTTAAATCTTATCTACAGCAAATCCTTGTAATCCACATAACCCATTATCCATTCAACATATTTTGATGCAGTTTGCTATGAACATTGCTTTGTAGACTTAAATGTGCCTTTTATGAGTGTAATCTCATATACTAAATTTCAGAAAGAGTTATGCTCCCTATGAATTACATTCTTGTCTTCACATCCAGACTTTGAATATTGCTTCCAGTCATCAAAAAACTTGATAGTTTGATAGAATTTGGTAAGAACATTGTCTTTTAGACCTGGCTGTTTCTTTTATGGATTTGTCTCATTTACACCATATTGGAGAAATTTTTATGGTCCTTGTTAATTAACTTCATATCATTTCATGGGATATTGATTGTAAACAGCAAACTCAAGAACCATTCAATATATTATGATGCAATTTGATATGAACATTGATCATGTCTATTATAATTTTGACAGAGTTATGGCCCTTGTATTAATCAATCCTTGAAGGAGTTGGATTTCAAGCATTCCACATCAACATTTAAAAGAGTGATGGTCTCTAAGTGCATATCTTGCTCCAAAAGTAGGTTTCCCAAAATGAGTTCTTATGTGTAAGGCCCAAAGGAGCCAATTGTAGTGATGCAACCATCATCTACAGCTCCAGCTTTCTTTCCATTCATTCATGGAGAAACCATGCATTATTTGGAAGTATGCTGTCCATGTACACAGCTTTTAAAGATATAATGATTAGTAATTAAATTTCTAATTTGAATCACTGGAAATCTTTGTGACAAGATATAAGTTAGATAAAAAAATAAGATTTAAATATTATCACTGACATTCTGCTAAACTTAATAATACCACCTTGTATTTATCTATAATAAAAATATGGTTCATTTTGAAAAGTAAATTTCAGTTTTGTATGTAAATTGATTAAACTGCTTCCCGTATAGTACTCAGAATGCCCAAGCCGTATGTTAAAATCTTTAACTCTTTGATGGAACACTGTTCTTGTTTTGACGACATTAATTCACAAACAGTAACTGATGGTATAGAAACTTTAAACATTTAATCACTGTTGTGGGTTTTTTTTTCACAAAATATTTCGTGCAGAGTGTCCTACAATAACAACATATAAGGTTGACCTGGGATGTAATGGTCTCTGCAGTCACTGGTGTTATTTATGACACGATCTGGGAAGCAGTTTGATGAAATGATTTCTTATCATTGTATGTACTGTATCCATTGAAAAATATGTCAGTACCACATAATGTATCAGTCTACATATAGTATGCACTCAGCTGCTGATACAGCAGATCAAGATCTGCCATCTTGTACAGCCTGGCTAGATCAGGGTTTATACTGTCTGCATGAAATCACAAGTAGAACAGTTGAGACCCCAGTCTGGTACATAATTTGATGACAACAGGGTCTGTTCTAGGATTCATTTTTGTGGGATTCTTGCTCATTTCCAAAACACACAAATTTCATTAAAATGCACAAATATCACATACAGTATTTGCAAGACCATACCTTTTCAGTTAATCCTCTCCAGATTTTGAAGAAATATCCATTGTTTTAAAGAGAGGAGTGAGGAAAATCTCCCCTTACACCCCAAGTTCCAGAATAGACTCTGGACAGGTGTGTAATTTTCATTCACATCCAGAATAGACCATAGGCAAGTGTGTAATTCACATTCAGTTCCAGAATAGACCCTGGACAGGTGTGTAATTTACATTCAGTTCCAGAATAGACCCTGGGCAGGTGTGTGAATTTCATTCACATCCAGAATAGACCCAGGACAGGTGTGTAATTTACATTCAGTTCCAGAAAAGGCCCTAGGCAGATGTGTAATTTACATTCATTTCCAGAATAGACTCTGGGCAGGTATATGACTTCATTCACATCCAGAATAGACCCTCGGCAGGTGTGTAATTTACTTTTCAGAATAGACCCTGGGTAGTTGTGTAATTTACATTCAGATGGGTGAATAGTATTTGAAGCTTATGGAAGATTACTTGTAAATTTTAATGTGTAAATATTTATCTTGATTTGTCCATCCATTAATGTTAATGCATCCGAGTGTTTGTCAGTTTAATTGCACCAGAATTATTTTTGTGCCTTTTTTATAACATTACCCAATATCTCATTAAAACACTATAGGAACAATAATTGATCCATACAACCATATTTTATGTCAAATAAGCAAGTAATAAATATTTCAAATATTTTTCTCTTGAGCTGCACTATTTTAATACTATAAGGTCCATGTTATTATTGAAAGGTTTATATTGTAGCAACATAGATTTTTTTGCAAGTTATCCATTTTTAAAATCAGTTCTTTTTTAATCCAGCATAAAAGTGTAATTAAAACCAGTTAAATGCACTCTGGCTACAATGAGTGAAGAGAACTGAACTTAATTTGGAAATGCATGCATGTACAAGATTTCTTGAAAAGCTTCAGGATTTTTTCTTAAAAGAAAATACAGATTTAAAAGTCAATGTATTTAAGATTTTTGGGGGAATGCAAACAAATGACATGGATCTGATTAATTTTATCTGAATGTTTAATACATTAGTATATTTATACATGCAAATTTCCTGAAAGGAAAAAGACTTCCTTCTATTGAAGTTTTGCTCAGTTCTGTATGATTGAAAATCATTGGTTTTGATCAAAAGATAGTAATGACATGGAAGCCTCAGAGCTATTCCTGGTCCTTAGAAAAAAATTACTGTTCCTAAAAACAATTGTTCTCTTTTTTCCTACATGTATGTAAACTGTATTATAATACAACTATTTAGAACCTCTCTCTTTCTCATTCTGTATCCAATGAAAATAAGTAGAATCCACGCATAATGCTGTAAAATTTAAAGCCAGCTTCTGTACTGAACTTGCACTGTATTTATGTGATGTTTTCTTACACAAAATAAAGAATTAAAACTAAAACAAAAAAAATTGAAGTTTAATTATTACTTGCACTTCCAAATAGTTGAAATTATTTTAGCTTTACTAATTGCAGATCAGTAGAGTTTATGGGAAGGCATATGTTGACCATTGTTTGTCATCCATCCATCCATTAGCACTGTTTTTTGTCACTACATCTCTGAAACTACTTTAAAGATTGCCATGATAGTTTGCAAAGACATTCATCTTGAGGTCTAGTTGGTCCCCAGTGAAACTGGCGCCACACAAACATCCATCTTAAAACTCTTATTATTGTTAATACTCCAAATGGGGTGAAGTTTCTACTTGGGGTTTTCACTAAAGGACTTCTTATGAAGTCTTGATGGTCCAAACTGAAACTGGTGCCAATATGACTGCCAGGGAAATCATCTAAAAATCTTGCGATCACCACTCCAACCAGAACAGAACAACATGATTACATGGGATTTTCATGAGAAGACTTTGTTTGATATTTTGTAGCTCCTAAATGAACATGGTGCTGCTTGAACATCTAATATGCATACAGGGAAGCCATCTTGAAAATATTATTGGTACTCTGGAATGGATGGTCATATCAAAACAGGGTTTTCATTGAAAGACCCAGTGATGGTACTAAATGAAAATAATATTGATCTGACATCCAGTCTAGCTGACATCAAGGCCATCTTGAAAATCTTTTTATTTCAACTCCTCCTGAATGGAAAGTCATTGATATTTGGTTTTCACCAGAAGACTTATTATGATGTCTAGTTGGTTTTAAATGAAAATGGGGCTTTCTTATATCATAGTTGCCATCTTGATGGAAGATCATATCAACATGGGGTTTTTGACTAAAATACTTGTCATCTTTAGTATTTTTCAAAAAATGAACAAAATTTCCAATCGGACATCCAATGTGGCCACCACATCAGGTATCTTTAAATGTTTCTATCACTACTACTCCTGAACAGAAAGTCATTGACATGGGGTTTTCACCAGAAGACTTCTTATGATATCTAGTAGGTCCTAAATGAAAATTGTGCTGATATGACATCCAATATGGTCACCACAGCAGATAGTTTGAAAATCTTGGCACTGCTACTCGTCCTAACTGTAAAGTCATTTTGAATTGGGGTTTTCACCAGAAGGCTAATCATGTATCTAGTTGGCTCTAAATGAAAATGGTACCAATGTGAGCTCAGATATGGCCACTATGCAGCTATCTTGAAAATCTTGTTTGCGCTACTAATCCAGAATTGATGGTCATACCGACATAGAGTTTTCAACTAAAGACTTCATATGATATCTAGTTGGTCTTGTCAAATATGGCTGACACTTTAGTTGGTTTCAAAATCTTATTGCTATTCTTCCAGAGTGGATGGTCATATTGACATGGGGTTTTTACCAGGACCTTTTTAATGATGTCTAGTTTGTCCTAAATGAAAATGGTGCTGACCTGTTATATTCAGTATGGTTGCCACAGTGGCTAATTTAAAAATCTTATCAATCAAGAATATCAGAAATGGTTTCAACACTCCACAGTAAAAAAAAAAAAAAGAAATTGTCTTGAATTCCTGGAAATTCTTCTCAGTAGAGTGTTCATTCCTTTGAGGGACTTTTATTTAATTTTGACAGGAAGCCACCTTGGCTATGTGGTTAGTGCGCCAAGCTCAAAATCATTAGGTTGTAGGTTTGAATCAAGCCCAGGTTGACTGCCAGGAATGTTTCATTTGACAAAGCACTCTACTCCCATTTTGGCTATGTGGTTAGTGTGCCAAGCTCAAAATCATTGGCTGTAGGTTTGAATCCAGCCCAGGTTGGCTGCCAGGATGTTTCGTTTGACAAAGCACTCTACTCCCATTTCCTCAGCACTAAATAGTCTTTCATGTGTGCAGTCACATAAGGCTTTGAACATTTGGGGCTCAAACTTTTCATCATGCTGCAGCAAAGAATTTATATAAATGCACGTATTATGGGAGATGTTAGTAACTAAGTAATTATGCAGTGCAAATTAGTGTACCGTGGTATACACTTTACCAGGATCCACACAACCTTGAAAAGTCCTTGAAATCATTGAGATGCCCTGAAAAGTCATTGAATTTCAAAGTATTGGTTTTATTTTTTAAAAGTGTTTATTTCTGAAAAAAATTTGTTGATTTTCTAAACAACCTTAAAAAATTTTATCAGTTCTGTCAAAACAATATTTCTAAAGTGTAGTTTAGAAAACAAAGTTGTAGTTTGCTTATAAATAGAGGACAATGCAATAAAATTGAGTTGGCTTATTGATAGATATTGGAATGAAGTGTGTACCGTTGCATGGTGGCACTGTAATCTGACAGATAATGCAGATAGCTGACCTCCTATTAGCTGTGTATACAACAGTAAATGGGAACAAGACCCAGCTTATTGCAGCTGTGTGAAAGTGTTGAAGTGAGAAAAACAAGGCGTTGAAGTGAGACAAAAACAAGGCATTGAAGTGAGACAAAAATAAGGCATTGAAGTGAGAGACAAATAAGGCAGTGACAAGATACTGGATATTTGCAGTGTGGGACAACACTAGGACTTGCACCTTTTTTCTCATCAAATAACTGATTATTTTGTTCTTTTTACTTGTATTTTTATTTTTCATTTTTAGCTTGCCTGGCTGTAAGATATGATAAGGCTCTGTTGTGCATCATGCAGTATGCTTCCATCAAAAACCACAGGACCAATTTGCAGCCATATTTGTATGGGTGCATTCAAGCATGAAATCTTTTTAAGCATGAACACACGATGCCAATCCACCATCATGGCCACCATTACCACAAATAAAAGACCTGTAAACAAACGTTTCAGACAACTGCTGAATATAATTTCATCAAAATGAACAGATGGCATCGATGTATAAATGCCTTTCAAATCTTTACAACTGCTCTCAATCCATTTTCAGACTTGACAACCATTATGAGAAGTCTTAAATGCTACTTGAAAACCACTGATCAGAATTGGAAAAAAAATTTACAGAGAGCAATTTTGGCATTGAAGGGATGCCTATGAGCTTATGGCATGCTGTCTATACTTGTCTACCCGGGTAGTCCATGTTTCCAGTCATAGGAACAGTTCTATATTGAGCATTTTTGGCGTTGTAAGAGTCACTCTATATTAAGGGACAAAACACATTCTAATCCTTAAAAGAAACTATTAGACCCAGTGGTTATCTCCCTTTATAGAGTTTGCTATATTCCGTGAATCGAACATTATTCACTTCAATAGAAAATGCTCATAAAAGGTAGTTGCTGAAATGATTTCTCTAAATATTTTCTGGAATTTAATTTTCTGTTGAGTTATAAAAGGAAGAAAATACGTAATACTGATTTTAAGGTTCTGAGACGCCCGCATAGCAAAGTGGTGCTTGCGTTTCATCCCACTGCTTTTAATAAGTTAAGTGTAAACAATTCCTACCCATGTGAAGGTTTTTCCCCTTGTAGCGTATAGCAATGCATTCAGGTGTGGGTATAATAATGTCTCGAGACACTCGCCTGCTTCATGTGTAAGCACAGATGGCTGCTCCATTTGTTTCTGAATCGGTGAGTTTTGAGACTTGGTGTAGTGTTGCCTTGTCGACAGGGTCAGGAAAAAGGTGCTTGCTTCGTCTTCGTTTCCAAAGTACCTCCTTCAAACATAAGAAGGATTTACGATTTCGGGAAGTCACCAGCTACCGTGTGAAAGATTTTTGGGGTAAGGAAGTTGCCAGCTTCCAAGTGGGGATTGGTGTGGTAAATCACTGACACTTGGTTGGAAAATGGCAGCTCCACCCCACCCCACCCCGCCCTTTATGTTTTCTTTTGATTCATTTGTTGAACAGGCTTCGAGTTTTGAGGAACGGTCATGGGGAAGGCATTGGGTATATACCCTACTTTCTCGACGTTTCCCTTCTACACCTACGTAGCTTCGGGACTCTTATTACCAGATGAGTCGGTCATGGCTTCTTTTGCTACTACGACAGCATGGATGATTTTGTCTTGGCTCCATCGATTGACGGACCGGTCACGACGTAGATCTTCCACGATTCCTCCAGACTTGTTATTGAGAGAAAGGGAGGGGGACGGCCACTCACCGCTTCCTGCACGGTGAAGGAGTAGGCAACGAGTACAACCTCAGTCCCGTACCCACTCAAATCCTACCCCACCCCCCACCCCAGCCGTGAGCGGTAACACACCGAACGAACCCTTTGAGTTGTACCGCCTCCTTCCCAAGGTATGTGTCCTAAACCGTTAGGATCGTCATATGCTAGAAAACTCTCCAGTTTGGAGAGCCTAAGTTCGAACTGTTGTTGCACCCTCGCTCGGCGATAATCCATATTCAGGAGAAGTCGAATTTGCTCCCTTCTCTGAAATTCATTTACGTAGGGATAAGGTTTTCACCCGTCAATAAATAGTTCGTGTTACTTTCGAGAGGATCTCGTAAATACTTTCCTCTCTTTACAAGACTTGAAGACTACGCTGTCTGCTCACCACAACTTCTCACGCCTGGAGACTAAGAACGTAGCGAAAGACTTTGTTTCCATCGGAAGGCTTCATATGTGCCCCCTCCCAGTTATTGCTTTTAGCAAACTGGAGACCTCACAAAGACCCCATGTCTGCTCGAGCCCCCTAAAGATCCAAGTTTCATCGCCATCTGAGTAGGCTAAAAAAAGGACAGATTTATTATTGTAGTTCCAATTCACGCTCTGGAACCTCACACCCTCTCTCACACCGACGCCTCATGCAGGTTGTATTACTAAATCTTGAGGAAGTAGTCCTGCAGGGTAGCAGGGTACGTGGTCTCTGAAATAATCTTCTTTTCACATAAGCAATCCTAAAATGGCAGTTTTTCTAGCACTTTATAAATTCGTGAACTGCATAATACTCTGTGTTTGGGAGTATGGAACCTCATCCGTTGGACAGCCTGCAATCATGGTGCAACAATCACCTCGATGTGTTGGTCGACGATCCCATGGGATTGCCGCTTAGGAGGGATCTGCTGTCGCAACTCATGGGGTCCCTCGTGTACAGTACTCCTCCTCAAATTCTCCACCTTCACTTATGGATTCTATCAAACGATTTATTTACGAGGACTAGTTTTTGAGCAATGTTGCCAGATGCATCGCCCAGGCTAGAAGATAATCAATTTCCAAGATTTACGTTTCCAAGTAGAAAATCTTGTTTAATCGGTGCAGTATGGAATGCATTGATCCTCTCTGCTCCCCTTCAAGTTCGTTTGGAGATATTCTTCTTTCCTCTTCAATGACGCTATACAGTATCCATCAATGATGTCTACAGAGCAACATTCTATAACAACCTTAAATTCTCTATGGGTTCCACTATAGGCTAGGACCTACATCTTGCAAAACTGATCAAGCACTTTGACCTCCAGAGACCAGTCTTTATGTCGTTAACGGATACCGACGTGGAACCTCTAGTGTGTGGTTTTGGTCGCTCTCTGAAGCTCGTTATGAAACTTTGAGTGAATCTTCTTTCGAGAATCGTGCCCAATGAAGAGTCTTCGTTTTCTTCCTAGCCTCGGCGAAAAGAAAGAAAGTTGTTTGTTGTCGGTGGGTTGTTTTCTTTTCAGTGGTAACTATGATTCGGTCTCTCGTCTTTCCCAGCCCGTGTTTCGATCTAAGAATGAGCTACCTTTAGAAGCGCCTGTTCCTGTTGAAATCCCCAGTCTGTCTTATCTATGATCAAGGTAGATTCATTTGTCCAGTTTGAGCCTTACGCTTCAATCTACATGAAAAGAAAGGAAAAGAAAGGATCGTAACCGTCTTTTTCTGCCTCTAACCGGTACTTAAGATGTTTCGGCATCTACCTAATCGAAGTGGATATATTTGGACAATTGAAAGAGTTTATTAGTCTCTCACAGAGAAAGATCTCTCTTCCATGCAGATTTCCGTGAGGCCATGACAAATGCTGTAAATTGGACCTTTTTATGTCATTTCTCTTTGAACGATGTCATAGATACCTCGTTGCACTTTCAAGACATTTTACTTTCGATCAGTGTCGCACAAGAGAGAGGTCATTTATATTAGCCAAATGCATTAGCCCAACAAGTTGTCAAGCTATCCTCTACCTGCATGTGAAGATCCTCATGACAACAATTGTAAGTTCACTGACATTATATCTTCCACCATCAATTTCCCACTGTGATAGCAAATTCAGCAACAAAATAATACCAGGTAACTGCAGTTAAATTATTAATATTTTATTATATTTTTGGTTATGTTTGTTGGTTTGATTCTGTGTAACGTATGTGAACCCTCCGTGTTATCATCATTCTTAATACCTTGATTACATGTATCGTTTACGTTTTGTATAAATATTGCCGATCAACGATTAACTTTGTCAGTTTTACTAAAGTTTTTTTTAAAAAAAAAAAAAACCTACTTGAAATAACTTTTCAAGAACGGATCAAGAGCAGATGAACAAATTTCACAGAAAGCATCTTGACATCAAACCATTTAAGTGAGCACCAGTGATTTTTATCTGCAATTCAGTATGGCCACCTTACTAGAAATACAAAATCCTATAAATGTCATAAAGCAATTTACTTACCCAGAATTCCAGGCCAAATGTCCTGGCTTTACGGTAGATGTCAACAGGTGAGCAATATTTGAAACAGTTGGGCGTCTTGTTCTGGGTTGCCTTTTTACAAAGTGGTGTTACTATTATCTGTCCTCTTTCTCTTCTTCTTTGTATCAAATTTATATTTTCTAGCTCGAAATATAGATTTCACAAAATTTTCGCTACATATATCTCTTAGATAAATCATGTAATTACTTGTTTTCCGCCCACTGCTGGTGTGTGTGCGCGCGCATGTGTGTGCGTGCTTTTGCAATACAACGGAACGTCGAAGATACACGACGATATAATTTTTACAAGTAACTCAGACAATACAATCTATGGAACCAAAGTCCTTGGTGGCACATTTGTTAATTATGACATATTTTTCTGCGTGGGGTAGAGTGAAAAACACTGGCTCCAGTAAAGCACAATATTGTGTCCATTTCTTTAATAGTAAATAAACTCGACTATGATCAGATTTCAAAATGGCGACATGAGCTTGCGCTCCAGTGCACTGACCTATTGACTCGCGAGAGTCAGCACCGTCTGCTGATGGAGCCAAAGAGTGCAAAATAGAAGATAAATGTGCTTAAAATTGAGATATAATAATTAAACCTGATAGGTACCGTATACAACCTCATCTTCCTCTGATCTTTTTAGTTACCAGTCAAAACTGCAGCTTTCATAATCCGAAACTGGTTATTTGGACTATGCTTAGCTGACTATAACCCTTCGTAACATAAAATGTTGGAGAATCTTATGTAAGATGGCGAAAAGAACTGGGTCATATATTTATCAAAGTTTTAGAAAATTCATTTATTTTTGAAAATCTTGAAATAACAGTTGCTTGATCTCAAAGCAATGCACGGAATGCTTGATGACTTGTGACTTGGCTGGAGCCCGTGTCTGCCCTTCCCCCCACCCTCGCCGTATTTTAAACAAAATTGAAGCCTAAAACTAAAATTTCTGTATCCCCGTAGCTGTTTATGTCAGTATGTTTGTATGTGTAAGTTTGTTTCATGTATAACATCTAGTTTTATGTGTGAAGCTTTTGAGTAGTGCAATATTCGTTAGTACAAATCGGCACTTCATGAATATAAAAGTTCGTTATCTTGGTTAAGCATATCGGATCATGTTGTTGTTGCTGGTAGTAGTGATTGGTGATTGTAGTAGCAGTATTCAATTTGGTCTCAAAATCTTATCAGAAATATTTTTTTTTTGTTTTATGTTTTTCCGTTGTGGATTTTTTTTTGTGTTATAAATTCAGGATCATCTATCTACATTGATGAAAAACAAAAACAAGATTCAAAACTTCGGCGCAAGTTGTATTTTTAACATTATTTTTCCGAAGTTAGTATTGTGATCTGTGATACCAGCATGCAGGAGGATGCCGGAGGTGGGAACCGTTCCAACCATTCGTTTATATCTTTTTTAATAACGATCAAACAGCTTACCCACCTCTACCATGTGCTTGTGTGTGTGTATATATATATATATATATATATAGATAGATAGATAGATAGATAGATAGATATCAGCGCTCTCTTCCAAAAGTGTTATATATCCAAACATAAGTTACCAAAATGCCGTTTCATTATGCGTATATTTATCACGTATCCTTCGAAGTATTTAGACGTTTATTTATTATACATCTATTTAATTTTTAAATCAATAATATATTTTCACTTATATGATACTGGACTGTTTTAAATTTGTTTTAAGAATAAATCCTGGAACTTTGTTTCTTATATATGTACTCCTCGGCTGGGAGACCGCGACCAGCGCTTTCAGCATGTTGTGTTTGGAAATGGTTCCAGCCATACAGATAACCAATAGAAAGGCGATTCGGCCATTCCTATCCCCATAAATTGCAAACTCGATTTCAATGAGAGATGTTTGCAACGCAAAGTTACAGTCTGGACATTCTTGTTTGACGACATAAATTAATGGTACGTCAGACTATATATATATATATATATATATATATATATATATATATATATATATATATATATATATTTCAATAGCTAGTGACGATCTGAGCGCATTTGGAACCTATGGTAATATCATTTGATATGACTGTCATGTTTGCAGTTTATCCAGTACACATTTCGAATAGTGTTGCTCAATCCACCTAACACGTTTTCCTGTTAAATATTTAGTTAAATAATTATTTTACAAGCACTGTCATCGTAATTAATTGGCCTTCAAAAACCCTGCCAGCCTTAATAAATTGCCATTCTATCGACATATGGCTACATATTGTACAAGCTTACGTTTATTGTAAAGCCACGGCCTCTAATGGTTTTTGTTTGACTTTTGTAATTGACAAAGCCACCAAATTACCATACTCTCCCCATAAGAAAATTCAGTAAAATTCGTTTATTTCAGACAACATGCTTGTAGAACAATATAGACAAGGTTGCAAACATTAAACAGAGTACTATGAAAGCATAACTATGATATATATGTGGGGGGGTGTGTTTCTAACACAGTACTCTCTCTCTCTCTCTCTCTCTCTCTCTCTCTCTCTCTCGTTGTGGACCACTTTACGATTTTGTGCTATGCTAATTTTCTGTTTATCACTACCGGCGTGGACTTGTTGTCCCTAAGGGAAAAACATTATTACTTCGCAACAACCTCACCTACGGAAATCAAATGAAACAAGCATGATTGATCAATTTAAATTACGCTCCCCTATTAGCCATCAACTCATTTCTTTGCCACTTTAAATACTACTGTAAATATATATGTAATTTTCAAAGAAGTGACCACCCAGGAACTCTACGAAGACACTCTGATAACGGTCTGCTGAAACATTACCATACTATCGAGATATTGAAAAAATGACTGCTACCTTAAACTGAGATGATAAAAAGGTAAGCCTGTGATCTTTCAGACTCGGAACAACAAATTTTCTGAACATACATGATACAGCACAGCTGCATGGTGCTCAACTCATCAGTTGTCAGAGAGGTGATAGAAATATTCAATGAGTTAAACATAAAACCTAGAAATTCAGCATCAACAGAAAATGTTTATTTGCTGACAAGTTTGGAATGTAACAATGAGTACGGCCAAAGTTAATTATGACACATAACACCATTGAAGAAAACACAAACGATATCTGCCTATTTCAAACTTCAAACAAAATGTGCTGCAATGTTTCAGAAAAGATTCCGATTTACAGACTTCATTCAATGATGAAAACATCCAGGTAAGCAGTATTAATACAAAGAGCGGGATGGAAGCGCTCATCAACTCCAACAGGACAAGATGGCATATCTTGAAGCGCTTATAAACTCCAACATGACAAGATGGCACAACTTCAAGCTTTCACTTTCTCCAATAGGACAATATGATACAACTTGAAGCGCTCATCAGCTCCAATAGGATTTGAAGCGCACGTCAACTCCAATAGAACAAAATGGTACAACTTGAAGCGCTCATCAACTCCAATCAACTCCAACTGCACAAAATGGTACAATTTGAAGCGCTCATCAGCTACAATAGGACAAGAAGGCACAATTTTAAGCGCTCATCAACTCCAATAGGACAAGAAGGCACAACTTGAAGCGCTCATCAGCTCCAGTAGACAAAGATAGTACAACTTCAAGTGCTCATCAACTCCTATCAACTCCAATAGGACAAGATGGTACAACTTGAAGCGCTTGTTAACTCAAATAGAACAAATGGTAAAACTTGAAGCGCTCATAAACTCCAGTCAACTCCAATTGCACAGGATGGTACAATCTGAAACGCTCATAAGCTCCAATGTCACAAGAAGGCACAATTCCACCAGGACAAGAAGGCACAACTTGAAGCGCTCATCAGCTCCAATAGACAAAGATGGTACAACTTGAAGCGCTCATCAACTCCTATCAACTCCAGTAGGACAAGATGGTCCAACTTGAAGCACCTGTCAGCTCCAGCATGACAGTATGACAAAACTTGAGCGCTCATCAACTTCAACATGGCAAGATGGCACAACTTGAGGCACTCATCAACTCCAACATGACAATACGCAACCGATGATTAAAAACAGAGACTAAATTAGTGGAAAACAAAGTCAGATTCTAAACAGCGCACGTTGACTAAGTATATTAATTAACTGTTTTCAAATCGACCATCGAAATGGCAAAATCTGACATCTATCTGAAAGCATTCAGTGTTGAAAAGGATTGAAAAAATGTTTTAAAATCTCGAAATTAAAAGTAGCAGCTGTAGATAGATATTCTGTTGACCTCCTGTCCACGCCAAATGACCTTTAGTCAAGCATAAAGTATTCTCTGTATATCTTTTTACCGTTTAAATACAAATAATATTATTTAGACACCTTCGTTACCATTCTAAAAGTAGAGTTGCTTACACAGAGATAAATCAACTATGGAATCAAATTAAACGTGGAAAATAGAATAAAATATGCTGGACTGAAATATAGTTAATTCAACAATCAGCTCAGTGCACTTTCAGGCTAGAAAGAAAGATTTACGTACTGAAGAGTTTATGTTAGTCACGCAGATGACCAGTGGCAAGCTGACATTACTTACATGCAAGACTCAAATATGTACCGCTCTGTAATAATACATCTTATCAGAGGTTGATGTCTTTATCAAATATTCATGGTCTATAGAGTAAAAACTAAAATAGTTGATGGTATACATGGCTCTTTCACAGACATCTTCAACAAAGAGTGTCTTAATAGATGGAGTTTGATAAGAGGAAAGAGTTATACAACAAATGAGTCAGAGATCTTTTAGAAAACAAAACAAACAAGAACAGAATAAAAAAAAAATGTTTTCCGACATGTTGGAAAAAAAAAAAACATGTAGTGGAAAGGATTAAACACGCAGAATTATAATGCGGAAGTATTTCATTCAGAACGCAACCAGAAAATGGGTTGGGAATTTACTAAAGCTAACTGATGTATACAATAACACTCGTCACATCGATGGACGTAGATTCAGCTGAAGCGAGCGAAGAAGAAAACAAATCAAAAGTATAGAGCAATCTATTCAGTTATTTGACAACGGATACACATTGAACACAAACAGGAAACAATAGTGATACAGTAAAAATTTTGCAAACGCCTACTGTCAATAACGACTCTGAGAAAATATTTATAATGTGGCAAGCAATAGCGGTTGTTTACAAACTGGAAGTCTCGAAGGGAGCGGATATATAGTACGTGTTTTACGTGCTATCTCTGTATACCCAACATGATGACGTTTACAAAGACGAAAGATTTTTGAAGACCAAAAGAATGAATAGTAAACAAATATCTACTTGTGTAATGAAAGAATATGATGAACCGTTAAACAGTTGGGGACCAGCAGAAAATATTTTCCTTAACGTAATGGCAGTTAAGTTTCTTGAATGTAACAGATGTAGTAAAATCCGAGTATTGGAAAATTAAGGAGTTAAAACATGCACGTCACGCGAGTAGTGAAGGAGGACTGTTTACGGACAACGGGATTTAGCATTACAAGACCCCCTGTGGCTGTTTACGGACAAGATTTATACGGACAATGAGAATTAGCATTACAAGACCCCCTGGGACTGTTTACGGACAATCGGAATTTAACATGGGGAATATTGGGCACGTATACGGACAAGGGAAAGCTGGGTTTGTATTCAGATTGCCGTGACTTAAAATATTGCACTAAATTTCCGAAACATTTAGCCGACTTGAATGGAAACTGATAACTAGCCAGATGTTTTGGTTGTCAGAAAGTGTAGCACTAAGTTTCTGAAATTGTACCCGACTTTAGCGGAGACTGAAAATAATCCAGAAATTATATTTTTTTCAAAAATTTCCAAGACTTAAAGTAGTTCTGAAATTATTTAAACTCATACCGACCTTCGCGGAAACTGAATAATTGTGCGTAAAAAATTAAAATAAGGTGGACAAAAAGTAAAACCACATTTCTAATCCAGTTCACCACATGTACAATCCAGATGTGCGAATTGAATTGGATTGAAGATAAATGCGTGGGAATGGACCCAACAAACACTCATTTAGATGGCATTTACTGAATTACAGGTGTCTACCACATTAGAATGAGACGTCAGTCGTGATTGGACACAACTCTGATGACGTCACCCCGGGGGTCTTGTAATGCTAATTCCTATTGTCCGTTTAAATCTTGTCCGTAAACAGCCCCATCGAGTCTTGTAATGCTAAGTCCGATTGTCCGTAAACAGCCCCTCCCCCCCCCCTTTCACTACTCACGCGCATTTGTAGTGATCACAAAGCCAGAGGGAACTACCTCCAAAATATCGCAGTTCAACAAAGGTCGACTACGGTGTGTGCAATGTCCTGTCATTTACACGCGTAAAAACAACTACGGAGCATGGAGGAAATCTTTGCTGATGAAATTTATTCTTTGGCACACAGAGGCGAACCTGTTGGCTGGGTATACTTCTTTTTTCATAATGTTAATAGTTCCACAGATGAAAGTATTTTAATGGCACACATAATTTATATCTTGGGTGCTCAGCTCAAAACAAAACATCTGTTACTCAGCCCGTTAAAATATTTTAAAACTGTAAGGTTACGATAGAGACGAGAATAGCATGGTTAAATTCCATTAGTATATTACAGATTGAAACATGAAATTGGACTATGTTGTTTGAGGTGACGGTATCTTTTTGTTAAGATTGTTATAAAACCTGGTTAATATAGTTGGATATAACAGCAATTTACAGAAATCCATTGACTGGTTTAAACGGGGGTTAAACCCTATCATTAATACTGAGGTACGCATTAGAGGTATTCCAAAGGTTGAAAAAAAAAAACAACCCTCCACATAGACAAAAAACAAAAGAGAACAACATCAAGACAAACTGAATAACAATTATGTACATAATAATGACTATGATCATGACGAATGAATAACACAGCTGCTAATTTTATCAGATTGTATGACGTTCAAGGACACGTGGAAACTACTTAGCCCAAAGTCTGATCACCAAGTTGGGCATCAAGAACGCGAAGTATATGTATAGTCCACTCTAGAAACTTCAAAAATCATCAACCATGAAAAAGCAAGAAATCATTTATTGTGATACTCACAGTTGTCGAAGCTAGTAATGCTCGATTTTTGAGATAGTTTAATTGCCTATAAATTTTTCACTTAATTTGTTTACACCTCCGATAAAAAATGCGAGCAAAATGACGAATTCATAAAGACATAAAAGTAAAAAACACATCACTATTTTAATAATCAGTTCATGCTCACTATTGTTAGTTCCGGGTAACGTTGCTGCTATCCATTTGGCATAACCAAACAAATAATCGGCTAAATTCTTCAAGCCATTTTTTGGTCATTTTAGAATATTGTTCACATTTAGTAAGTGGACTTGAGATAGTAGGGGTAGCTGCAATAAGAAAAATAGCACGTCTTGCTAAATTTTCTATTGACAGAGTAGCTGTTGATGTTGTCATTTCAATCTATACAACAGTTAATGCTAAAGTTAACACCTTTACTTGAAACAGTCTTTGAAGACTTTAATGTCAATTTTTATCTCACGTTAAACTGATTTTGCTGTCCTCTGACACTTTACTCAAACTGTGTTAGATGTTCAAATATTTGGGTGTGTTTACTCCAAGCACTTTTTGTAATACAACCTTTTCCCGCTGGTCTTTTTCCTTGCAGATGTTTTAGCTCTGCAATCCGTTTTTCATACGTTCCAAAGTCTGCAATCCGTTTTTCATACGTTCCAAAGTGTAATTTCGTATGCTCTTGCTCTTAGCCGAGAATCTTCCGTCGAGACTTCATTATATTCATACCGGGGATCACCAGTTTCTTTGAGTTCGAAATCTTTACCACCTGTAGCCAATTCTCAGTTATTTAAATAGTAATGAAATTGGAATAGTCACAGTTGGAAAAACAGTTGGGATTTCCCGATTTATCGAAGACAAATAGATCCATTTATCCTGGAACAATGGCTGAAACTGAATGCTACATACAGGAACTAAGCATAGCTATAGCAAATGGAACTTCCAAAGGGATAACCGGTAGAACTCGACTGGAAAATAATACAAACACATGGAAGAAACGAATGCAAAAAAGACGTTTAAAATATGTTTAAATTCCTGAGCTACAAAATTCTCCGTATTATTTTCAGATGTTGAAATCTAAACTGTTATATCATTGATCAGCAAAATTCTTCTACAAGACAATTTGGATATTTTACAAAATGACTACATGACAGTCAATGGAATTGAATATTTCACAGTACATATTCATTTAAGCTATGGTGTGTGTGTGTGTGTGTGTGTGTGTTAAATAACTTCTCCACTTGTGCTTCTTTTCTTCTTCATGCTGGGCTACCGAAAAAAGTTTCGTAACAATAACAATATCTTAAAGTAATTAAGCCTGTGACTGAACAAAATTCAATAAACTCCCATTACTTAAAAATAAACTGGGATTGACAACGTATTTTTCATTGTGTCTACAATGACTATGCATTATTTTACCATTCAGCAATGTGTCAAATAGTATAACTAAGAAATATTTATCAGCATTCAAACGAACAATTGCAAGTCATTCGGCAAATAGTGCGGAAGTTATGGCCAGGCTATGTCTAAAATTGTGCATTAAGTTCAGTTGGAGCTTTCATATCTGTCGAAGAATTTTAAATCATTTGCATGAAATATATATGAATATATATGAAATATAATTCATTGATAATATATATTCAGCACACACACACACACACACACACACACACACATATATATATATATATATATATATATATGTTGCCTCAAGCATGAAAATATGTATAATGTAGAGTCATCCAAGATAACAACCTCAACCCCCCCTCCACTTGACTACCAGTGTCACACTTTTCCTTGGAAACATTTCTCATATGACCAATCATCCTCTCCAAGACCAGTCAAATTCTAATACAGCTTCTATTTCCGTCTTAAATATCGACCGTATGTCCTTAATGTATTGCAAAAATATCGAAACCCCTTTTGAATCAAAATATGGCTGTCCTTATTGGTGTTAGAACTTAATCACACACCGCCACTTGTTGTAAACGAGGGCCTGTAAACTGTAATATTTCTCTGAATTGAACATGACAGAAACGAAAAATTACAGTGTTAATATATGGACTCTGTCTCTGTGTGTGTGTGTGTGTGTGTGTGTGTGTGTGTGTGTGTGTGTGTTCTTAAAGTAATACTCTTGAAACAAAGTTATTATCACTATTAATTTATCGCGTAACTCCAATATATAGTCACGCGGATAAACGAGCACAAAAATATTCCTTTTACCCTCCATTTTGTATCTTTGTGCATGAGCACATGTGTTGTGTGTATTTATCTATGCGTGATTTCTTTTTCTTTAACTAACAACAGAATAATATTAGCTGTCTTGAAAGGGTGAACGCCATTGAAGGTGTTGACAGATAAAGTAGGCGGCACCTTTGAAGTCTGATAATGAAATTACTCAGGCTTGTCTTTATTGTGATAAATTAGTTGAAATGTAGATTTGACTTGTAAAAATATATATACGCTTATGGATATTCCTTTCACTGCGACTTTTGTGACATGTATTAAAGAATACCATGTTAAAGATGGTGTGAAATATGGCGCTTGTAGCAGCTTAACATCGAAAGGGGTGTTAGATTTACACATAATTAGACAGATAAAATAACTTAATAATTCTGCGTTTTTCTTAATTATGTTTCAACATGAAATTAGAAAGGATTGCATAACACAGGACGGAATTAAAACGCAGTTATACTGATGGAGAACGCAGGTACTCACACGCTTTTTATTACTAGACCGACCTACTCCTCACTTGTCTTTTGTATGTTAATATTTTGGCTATTTTAATACGAAAAATTTAATTTACAACAACAAATGCGCATTTTGGAATTAAATGCTCAAATAAAGAAGATGGAAATCAAGGTATGGAAGACCTAGCCACGTTTAAATTTTGCAAAGAGTTAAATTATAAGAAAGAGGTAGCTATGTGTTTATATGCGGGCGAAATGAATGTTATGAATTACCTATCCCGATTTACCAGCGTGCTTTATAAACCTTATAGCAGAGAAGAACGTACGAATTATTATTATTATTATTATTATTATTATTATTAAGTATACATTTTAAACAAAATACCGAAAAGCTCATTTACTATATTCATGTCTCGAAAGCATCTCTCTCTCTCTCTCTCTCTCTCTCTCTCTCTCTCTCTCTCATTTATTTCCTTGTTTATCTTTCTTTTTTTTTTCTTTCCTTGTCATAATGTGGTATTTGAATGCCTTCATACATAAGTCATTATATCGTCATCATCAATAAATAAACTATTAAATCATCACATACCTTAATTCTGCCTACAGCGCTGCCTGCTTGTGACTCGTGCGGTTTATACCGTACGAATTTCACTCTGTTTAATTAGAAAACATCCATAGCTCACGACCGCTGTACACATTAGCACCTAAAGATACTAAAACGCGCACGTTTTTAAAAGGCAAGAGCACACTCACTGATACCCGGAATGGTCTTTAAGCTTAATATGTCTTATAATTCTCGCGTCCTTATCAGTGGATAAATACTGTCTGTACTCGCTTCTAAGTCGCGTCCAACTGCAAAACAGCATAGACTCAGATCTGCGGGCGCATAATAATAATCAGGATCTATGTTTTTGTTCTAATGATAACTTTTAACAAACATCATACACCCAGCTATGTTAGTGCATTAAGCGACAGCAGTCTGAGTCAGTACAGTTTGCAGTTGGACTTGACTTATAAGCGAGTACGGACGGCCCTAGTATTTAAATATCTCCGTTGTATTTTGTATATTAACATCCTTTTACAATTATTTTTCCTTGGTTGAATATTGTACGGACTACTGTTTTCAAAATATCCGAACTGGTGAAAAGCAAAATGCAATTTGTAGCGATGGCAACATGCATACAAGTGTCATCGAAAAAAGTTACATTTCTTTCGACCTGTTACAAGATATATTTTCCTAAAATCCTAAATCTGTGCAAACCTCACGTAAAATAAAATGTACATTCGTGGAAATTTGCCTTAATGTACGTCCTTTTGTAAAGAACACAATTTTTTACGTTTCACATACACAGTATATTCGCGTACAAGTTGATTGCAACTGCAAACAACATAATCTCTGATCTGCCGCTACATAATCACCCCATACGACTCGAGTCAGACTCTTCAATAGGAACTAATTCTACTGCGTTAATTGGGGTGACATAATACACCGGCAGATTGAGTTCTCTATTATTTCATTGATATACCATCTGGGTCTCTTCTGTTTTCATTCAAATATCTTAAATAACTATATTTTTAAGGTCCACTAAAGCACTTTGCTGTAGAAATAAACTTCTAATAAGTAACCACATTTCTTCATTGACACTTTTCTCACATCAGAAAGTGACTATTCAAAACAGGATTGACTATTAACTATTCTGAGTCAACATGGACACATGTACGGTATTACCTTGATCTTTGACTTCGAAATCTATATACCTGTCTATTAAAATTCTCCAGCAATTCATAAGTTTGATTATTATGTTTACAACTATGACGCATGCTTTTTATATGAATTATCAAGCGATCGTGCGATTAAAATTTAAAAACTAACACTAATTAATGCGTAATATGAAGTGTTCTCATTAATATTTAAGCATCGTTGACTTCGTTTTCCTAAGATGGATCAAATGAAAATATGTTATCTTGACATAGTTACGTGTGTGTGTGTGTGTGTGTCCATTTGGCGCAGCATTAATAAGATAGGTGAATGCGTAATATAGGTGAGATTTATGACGCGTCTGACCGCCCTATCCAGCCCGAACACGATCACGTGGTTAAACGTCACGTTGAAGACATTACATTTTTAACCAGGGTTAACCAGTCACCAGCGGGAATTAGAAAATATGACAGAAGAAGCAGCATCTTCACACAGGTGGCTGCTGAAAACAGCATCGTTACCTTTAAAATTATTGTCTGAATATTGCGAATGTGGCTGTCTAGGGCATTTGCTGGAGTGACGTTTTGGACAGGTTGGACACTTTTGTACGCTTTAGTTTCGTTGATTTATAGTTTTTTGATGGTACATAGCATGTTTAGTATGATTTTGTACAGAGGCAGGGTCGGATCGGGGGCGAGACGGGCGGGGTTTCCGGATGTTAGGGCGTAAGTGATATGTAGAAAAAGATATAAATTGGAACAACACGAGACCCCGTATGTAAAATATAACAATTTAATGAATTGCATAAACAAAATAAAATTGAACATGACTTTTTGAACGATACACTTTCTCTTAGAAATAGAATTACAAAATTTATGCGAAATGCAATTAGACGTTCTGTTATACCGATGAAATAAATTTTATCATAGAAACGAGTGAATGATCGAACTCAAATAGCCGACATGTCAGCATAACTTGGTTGCTTTTGGTCCTTTCCAAATCACTGTTTCTGACAGGTCAGCGTTGCCATATTTATGTTCCTCTCTCTCTCTCTCTCTCTCTGCAAAACCTCATCTAGTCCACAACCGTAATTTGGCTGTCTGCTGTCTTTTCCCACTACGTAGTGCACGTATGAACTATTTTCCCCTTGTGCTTTTCCGAGAATCGCTACCACTTCTATGAAGCCAAATCTCTCTTTACGCGTCCATCAAAGTTCCCAACAATTTTAACGAGAAAAGTGCTTTTTAATGATCTCGGAGCCAGCTTTCCATTCCACCGAAAAACTTGGACTGTCGAATTTCGCAAGAAAATTACTTAAAACCTTGAATTTAATCCAGGAAACACACCCTCTAAGCCAATCTTGATTAACTTTCTCTAACCGCCAAAATTTTAAAACTCTCAACGAAGTCAAAAAATAATTCTCTCTTGTCCACCTTTATTAATAACTATTCTGGACAGTCTAATTTTTATGACGCCAATTTCAAATGGCCCAAGATATTCCAAATGTTTGTCTCTGACTTGTCTCAACTTTGTCAAAGGTTATTTTGAGAAGTCTGTTTTTTATGTCTGCTGGTCTATAGACTTATTTGACATTTTAGTTAGATTGATATTGTGTACATGTTTGTAAACCCAAATGATGTTAACATGGAAACAAATATGTTAATCAGAGCATTTTATTTTTTTACAAATGTATTCAGACTCCGTTTATGCATCAGGTCAAGGACGAATTAATAATATTCTATGCCAGTGACAGAGGTTAAAAACTTTCACTTACCCTTTTGTCCTTCCCGTCGTTGGATATTAGATGTACAATGATGACAGATCTTATTAGGATGAAATTGAAACTGAAGTTCTAAGAAAATTTTTTTTATTTAAGAATTGTTTCCGAAACATGTGACTCGTTTATGGTCGCTGAACGAGAAGGAATTTAACTTTTCGTTTTTCTGATATACCACCAAGCGTTTTGAAACTTATCTCATATTCTTATTGTTCCAGTTCTTTCGTATAGTGCCGATTATTCCTAGAAAAATGAATAAATCCATATATGCCTTTGCATTATGCAAAAGCAGGTCTTGGTCTCTGATTTTTTCGTTCGCCTATCTTAAATAAATATTTTCAAGCTCTATCAACGCATTTTACTGCTCTATCAACGCATTTTACTGTAGAAATAAACCTCCTATACGTAACCATATTTCTTTCAGGACACTTTTCACACATAAGAGAAGTCACTGCTCAACACAGGATTGATTGTATTAACTTTTCAGAGCCAGCATTGACACATGTACGGCATTATGTACAATGATACACGCTTTTTGTATCGTGTAATAAAAATTTAAAAATAACACAAATTAATGCATAATCAGAAGTGTGTTTATGTTTTTGGATTTGTAATGTACCATTAACAATTTGAGTCATACTGTAGTGTGGCAGTTTATAGTGATGTCGCGCACTGAGGCATCGTGCCGCACACATGTGGCTTCATGTCCCGCCTAGTCACATTATCCTAACCTCTTAAGACTGGGCGCCAAACAAGGCAGCTGTAGTACCATTTTTATAAGTCTTTGGTATGACTCGGACGGGTTCTAACCCAAAACCTCCCGCATTCGAGGCGGATGCTCTAACTATTAGGCCACCGGAGTGGTCTAACATGAAGTGTTCTCATTAATGGTTAAGCATCGGTGACTTTGTTTTACTACGATGGATCAAAAGAAAATATATTATCTTGACATAGTTACATGGGGGGGGGGTCCATTTGGCACCGTATCCATAAAGTGGTTCAGTGGTTATCGTGCTGAACTCAGGACCAAAATGGTGCGGGTTTGAATCCTACCATCGGACCAGCCTGCGTCAGCTACCGTGGTGTGTCCTTGGGCAAAACACGTTACTACAATTGCCTCGGCACTAAATAACCTACTTGTGTTGCTGTTCCGAAAAGCAGCAATGCAAACCAAGTTGTATTCATAAGACAGTTGAATGCGATATATAGGTGATCTTGGGGACACGTTTAACCGTCCTTTACAGCCACAGAACGATGACGGGGTTAGAAGTCACGTGGAAAAGATAAGAGTTCTAACCAGTGTTAATCACTTGCTTCTGGCAATTAGAAGATGGTACAGAAAAAGCTAAAAAAATCTACATCTAAAATTACTGTTCAATATTGCGAATGTAGCTGGGCTTTTTGGCAGCTGATTGCTGAAGTGATTCTGAGACGGGTTTTACTATATTCTGTTGCTTGGGTTTCTCTGATTTATAGCTTTTTGATGGTACGTAGTATGTGAAATTTTATTTTGTACAGAGGCAATCAGAGTAAAGTGTCTAACCCAGGGACAAAACACGGCATGCTCTGGGAAATATTCGATCTCGCACTTCTTGGTCGCGAGCACGCATTCTAACCAATGAGCCGCTGCAGCCAGTAAGATACTTTGGTTCCAGAATTAGTTACGATTTGACATCACACGTGTTCAGTGTTAAAGATCATATTGAAGAGTCTGTTTTATATGTCTAATTGTATGTAGATTTTATTTTATTTCATATTTAGATTGATATTTTGTACATGTTTGCAAATCCAAATTATGCTTAGGTGGAAACAAACATGCTATCGAAAGTATTTGATTTTTTTGTACAAATGTATTCAGACTTTGTTTATGCATCAGGTCAAGGACGAACTAATAGTATTCTATGCCAGTGACAGGGATTAGAAACTCACTTACCCTTTTGTCCTTCCTGTCGTTGTGTAGTTGGATAGTAGATATACAATGATGAAAGATCTTATCAGGATCGAACTGAAATTGAGGTTCTTAGTAAATTTGTCTTTTTAAGAAGTGTTTCAGAGCCATTTGGCTCGTTTGTAGTATTTAAAATCTTCGCAGGAGAAGCAATGTAAGTTTTCATTGGTTATTTTTTTTTTCTGATACACCGCCAAATGTTATATAATTTATTTTATATTCGTATCGCTCCAGTTCTTTAACATAGTGCCGACATGTGCAGATTTATATAAGGTAATATGCTGAAAGAGCTCGTTTACAAGTTGCAAAAATAATGCTGGCGTTAAATAGTCAAACAGAATGACATTGCCAAGGGTGAATTTGGGGAGAGATTCTCGCAGAATACTTAGACTCTTTACAATTAGTAAATATTGGTTAACACCGTGAATTCTAGCTGTAGGAAATACACACAAACTGTTTATGAAGTTTTATACGCAAAATTTGTATTAAACGCAAACAAAATTTCATGGAATTAGAATTAAAGAAATATTTTGTGGGGAACTATATGATTGGGGTGGGGTGCTCCCAATATTTTATTTAAACTATTACAGAAGTCCCACCCCAGGCTCTATTTTGTTGGAAGTTAAATTAAGTGAAAGATAGATGTAAAGCTCCAAGCCCCAGTCAGCAATGCCGACGGTTAGATGATTAAATATGCAAAAATCGTTGAAATTCAATGAATAACAATTTAATAACAATTCAATAATCAAATGACTCAAATTTCCAATTATACTCCTTCAGCTCGACCCTTTAATAAACGTATTGCATCATTTCATTAGCATTGTGAGATAGATTTCCACCTGTCCTTGTATTTCTACCCATCTGTTGTATCCTTTCTCTCTCTTATTTCTCTCAATTCCTTCTCCTCTTCCTCCCCGACCTTTCACCAAATTCCTTCTCCTCCTCCACCTCGACTTTCTCTAGACTCCTTCTCCTCCTCCCCCACTTTCTCCCCCACGACTACACTTCAGTCGACTTCGACTGTCCCGACTACAGTCTCAATTCCGTCTCCAACTCTTGAAGACTTGGGACCCAATGGAACCCGAAGTTCTCTGTCCCCAAAAACCTGTGAAAACATAAGGATGGTACAGTCTTTTTCCTTAGCCCTCTCATCTCACACTTCACACAGCCTGTCATCAGATAACGGCTATTAAATTTCTTTGGTCACGCATTCGTTCACAGCGAGATACCCATACGTTCTTGCATGGTAAGACAAACGTCATAATACAGCACGATATCAATTACTTCTTATACATACATCAGTAAATTCCGTCACATCAGTACATATTCCTAATCCCGTTATACTACCCAATATCACAATAATCAGACGCATTTCTTTATCTTCCAACTCATACAAAGTACGCAAATGTTCAAATATCCATGCTCTGATATATGCATATGTCTATAGTAACTAATCTTACATACTTCAACCATGTTTCCAAATTCACAATTCAAGCATGTGTAAATTCTAACATAACGCATTAATAAATGTACTGTTTTACTACGAAGTAACCTAATAGCGAATTACAAAATTAATTCTGACCACAAGCTAACAATCTACATAATTCCGCCTCGCATCTAATAATTCTCTACGTAAGGCTTAAGCCCACTTCTCAAATACGCATGTAAATAAAACACTACAAAGGAAATTCTACATCCTAAACGATCCTAGTAGTTAAGTGTACATACTACAAATAATTATAATTATGGTGTCGTAATATTCTGCCAAAATCGAGCAAATAAGTTACTGACCTTTTCTAAGCTTTGTCTTTCCTTAGAATCTACCTGTAAGTCCTGCCGCCAGATTACGAGTGGCCTCCTTCTCGGAGTAAACCCTATTGGTCTGCAATCCTTCCAGGCGAATACTAAATTACCCTTATGATTTCTGAAGGTGTCATTCGAGTCTGAATTGTAATCACGCCCTCTAACTCAAGTTTGTTTGGATAACTTAGCGGACAACGTCCCTCTCGCTGTCTGTCAACGTGGGGACGGATAAGAACACGTCCCGTTCACCCCGTGGACTTTCCTTTTGATCCCTGAACTAACCTTTAACATATAGGTGTGATAACAGCAAGCCTTTGTTAAGTGACACGACCGGTTGCCTTTGTCGACTCAAGTATCCGGTACCTGGCTGGTCATGGAAACCTTGCGTAAGAGTTCAACACTAACCTGGCGGTAATCTTTAGAGATCAAACACAAGGCCGCGGTAATATTCCCAAGGCAGGTAGAACCAGGTCTGCCGGTGCATTATGCAACGGCAGGTCTGGGTCTGTGCAGTTTACAGATGGATTTGTCTTTATAAGCGAGTACATACGGTTAGCTGCGGTAAGGTACAGGCAATGTTGGCATGCTCCTTAGAAGTAATAAAGCAACGCTTGAAAGATAGTTTTATTCAGAATTGAAATTATAGACCTTAATCGTCTAGTGCAGTAAGCTTATAGTAGATTATATTGAATATTATCTTGCAGCTATAATCTTCCTATAAAGAATATTTAACTTTTATTACCATTAGGAATTTTACAGTATCACTATTTAAATGCGACCATCATCTCATTGACACCACGTTGAAACAGGTTCATGGGTTAAGCCGCAAACAATCTCACAAAAACAGAGCATGTTGTTTTTATATTGTGCTAGAGGGCGAATTTAAAATTTTGTATTAGAACCTCGGTGTCACATGGAATGTAGACAGAAGTATATAACTAAATGTCATTGGAGGCATCCAAATATGGCTTAATTTTATTTACGTTCAAAAAATATCAGAAATTCATACAAAATCTAATTTTTAATTTTAGATTGTTAAACTTTATAGCGAATTATTGAAGTCTGCTTCATTATCATTCAATAATAAATGTATTAAACTTGTAATAAAAAGGGCACTGACTCCTCCATCCTCAACCAACTATTGTATTATATGGTAATTGTACATTTTTAATAAGCTGTTTTAATTGTTTACATAAGCTGATAAGGTGTTCCCTTTTTATTTTCTTTTAATGTAATTGTTGGTATTTTTCTGTGTCCTTTCTTCTTGTTTTGTCCTCTCCGCTTTGTTTATAATTTGGATTTTTGTAGCAATTAACATAGATTAAACAATCATTGTATTTCATATTTTGAGAGATACGTCTAAACTTTTGATTATGATTCATAATATCACATTTAGAATTTGATTTGGAGATAGAGATTTATGTTGCATATTGTTTCATACCTGTCTACAATTGCTTCACGTTGGTATTAAACTTATTTTTTGTATATTTGTATGTTTTGCAGAAGATATATAGGAAAAATGAAATATAGATTGTATTCTAATTCGATCGTCTCTGTATGATCGGGCCGGATCAGGTCAAGTGTTGGGGGCGGGGTTTTCCAAAATTTCAAAACGGTCATGACTTTCATCGAAAAGGCGCCAAAGCAAAGTCTACGTGTCTATTTACTCAATGTGTTCATAATACCCAATAAACATTGACAAGAATAAAACGATGGTCAAATTTCAAATAAATAGAGACTGTACGTTTGTGTATGTACCGGTTTATTTTTAGGCGGGGGTGGGTACGGAAATCTGCCCCACCCCTCCCCCCCGAAATCACCCCCGCTCTCCGGTCCTGATGACCTTTCTGCAAGTCATATGAAAACGATTACATTGGGTATGACTGTCATCGTGTTTCATCCCATATGCCAAGTAAAATCCAGCACAATACAGTATGTATGACTGTGATCGTGTTTCATCGCATACAGAAAGTAAAATCCAACATAGTATGCATGACTGTGATCGTGTTTCATCCCATACAAAAAGTAAAATACAAAACAGTACAATATGTATGACTGTGATCGTGTTTCATCCAAGACACAAAGTAAAATCCAACACAGTATATGACTGTGATCGTGTTTCATCTCATACACAAAGAAAAACCAAGCACATTAGGTATGACTGATCGATCTCAAATGCAAAGTAAATCCAACGCGGTGTATATGACTATGATCGTGGTTCGCCTCAAGACTATGATCGTGCTTCGCCTCAACGCAAAGTAAACCTTTCCACTACGTCGATCTCTCCTGGCCGTCAATTTGTGGCAGGGTATTTCACTGGTTTGGAATGATAAATGACAGTCAGGGACGGCGATATGGCGCAAGACTATCTAACTTTATAAATTTGCTAAAATAAGCATTAAAGGATGTATACGGCAAAAAATGATTACCGTAAATTGTACTGCGAATTTTTATACGGCCCCTGAGTATTTCAGAGGCAAAGATTGGGTCCTTCTTTGAGAATTTGCCATACGATTAAATTGTTTTGATTTCTGGTTGACTTGATTGCACAGGTTTTACGTGAGGTTAATTTTTACACCATAAGTGCATATCAATGGATGGGTCGATGGATGAATAGATATATAGACAGACAGACAGACAGATAGATAATTGATGATTTTAATACAAGAGTGGTAATGCACTTGCACACATGGAGTCTCGAGTCCGATTCCCACTTGCAGCATGTGGAATTGTGAATGGACGTTCATCTAAGGTTGGTCGTCTCTCTCGGTTCTAAATTTGTTGCTGTTTCTATGGGGGGGGGGGGGTCAAGAACTCAAAGCCTGGTTTACCATAAACCGTAGGATCTTCCGGAACTAATCGGCAAGGATACGTTATACAGTTCACACAGAAGGACGAACATCCAGTCCATTCGGTGAAATTTACACAAAATGTTTTCGAGTTGGTTTTCTCTTTCATTAACTAGTAAGTGTATTTCTATACAATGTAATAACAACAAAACATCGTTAAAACGTCTTCTTTATAGAAAATAAAGTGTGAAGCCCTCGTTTAGAAAGATAGACGCTTGCTTCTGGCTTAGAGCTAATATAAGTCAGCGGCTAGTACTTTCCATTTCAGTGGTAAGTACAAACATAGCTGCATTCAGGTAATAAAAGATAACCCATCATCGATGCCTAATTGGTAAAATCTCGAAACAGCCAATTAACTGGGGTGACGTAATGCGAAACCATTTGGACCTGGAATTTGAGGATCCTCCCACGCTGTTTCCTCTTGTTGGTAATTAACGTACTCATGTACTCGGTGGATTTGCTTACGAATAAAACAAAGATATATGCAGAAAACCTGAAGGTTAATGCGCTTGTTGGTTTATCATTTCACCTTCACTCCCACAAACCCACCCCACCCTACCCCACCCCTACCTACATCCGAACATACCTACCCAACTCCTGTAGAAGTTTTATTAAAACATGTAGACTAGTACTGATAAACATTTAAACCTCCCTAGCTCTTATCACAAGATATATAAAGCATCATGGATGGAATCGCTTGATGTTCTTCAAGTACACACGGATGGGCATTATAACTAAGTCTGTTGAAAACAAGTCAAAGTTTAAATTTCACTTGTTTGCGTCGACTTAAGAAGTTCCAGCAACGTATAAAAGACGGTTCAGATATTAATGTAGTATTATGGAAGCGGAAACCGGAGATTTCAAAGGAATCTATACCTTGGATGAAAGACCAATTATCCTTGTACATTTCGGAGCCCGTATCAAACTCAAACTCCAGAGGAGAAAAGCAAACACGTTACCACTGCACGGCATAATGTGGCCAACTCTAGCCGCGGTGGTTCAGTGGATTAGTACAGTTTGGATCACCCGGGCATGTTGCGTCTCCGGGAAAAGCACTTTAATCCAATTGCCTCTGCACCATATAACCCTTGATCTGTTGATGTGCCGTCAAATACCAATTAATCAATACATTCAGGGTCAGACCATGGGTTTTGGACGCTCTAGGTGAACTATGACTTTGACGCCACCTAGTTCTCTTATATGGTCGGACCGGTCTCAGTGAATCAGTTATATGTCCAGTATCGTCCAATGTAGCAACAACGTTAGATTTTTATAGATGAAGAATGGACGGAAAATGAATGAACAGATAGATAAAGCCGCGAAGACATAAAAATATACTATTTCGTCACTGAAATTTTCTTACATTTCTTTTAATAACTTATCGCACCTGCGAAGTAACTTTTTGATTCGATGTGTAGGCCTGTGTATAGGTTTTATATTCGGGTATCAAATACCAATCAAACAAACTGGTCACTAGAGCAAGAAATGTCAAAAAAAAAAAAAATTTACGGTAACTTGTTTTTCAACAGAATTTCTACATACTGTCCAATTTTTCCAAAATAACCTCTGTATTTAACCTTCTATAACGCACAGCAAACGTTAGATCATGAAGACCCAGATCTGACATATCAAGGTCCCCAAACGGTAGATCACGTAAACCCATATCTGGCATGTAAAGGTCCCCAAACGACAGATCATGTAGACCCAGATCTGGCATGTAAAGGTCCCCAAACGACAGATCATGTAGACCCAGATCTGGCATGTAAAGGTCCCCAAACGACAGATCATGTAGACCCAGATCTTGCGTATCAAAGTACCCAAACGGAAGATCGTGTAGACCCATACCTGACATGTCTAGGTTTACGCTATTCGTTTAAATTAATATCTAAAACAAACAGTTTGGAGAACGACCTGGAGTTGAAAACATATTGTTTAGGATAAATTACGGTACTAAGCTATTAGAATATATACTGAGAGAGAGAGAGAGAGAGAGAGAGAGAGAGAGAGAGAGAGAGAGAGAGAGAGATGTGGTGCTGGAGGGTCAAAGAAAGACGTTATGTTCACATCAAACACGTATAAGACCCAAAACTTCAGAATCTGCAAAATCTTAAATTATTTATATCACATGAAAATATAATAAGGTCATATATATTTGCATATAAACAAGGATACACAATTTCACTTCTCTACTCAAGTGTTGTTATAAAAAGGGCTAAATAGGTTTTTGTCCAAAAATGTCCAAGTCCATAAAGATCAGAAATGTATTTCGCAAAGACAAAATTGCTTATTATTTCTGTAATGACCTGAAAATCTAATCAGGTCATCTACATATAAACACAATTGTGCCTAAGTTCAGTTGCCTACTTTAAATGGTGATTGCTTAATCATGCTAGAAATGCTTTTGTAAAAGTAAAAAATAAAAAAAATGAAGTCCAAAGAGTAATAATAAATGTGTAAAAACATTGACAAATTTGTATAATTACCTGAAAAGCTGTTCGTGTCATCAACATATTGTTACAGCTCTATGGTCTTAAACTGAGTAACAGAAAAGAGCGAAAACCAACAAGTTTTGTAATATTCTGCAAATAATTTATTTCCCGATAATACAAAGTGAATATTTAAAAAGAAATTTCATTTTTTTGTGAATTAAATCCCAAATAATCCTAAAATCTCTACCACAAGTCCAAATGTATGGAGTTCAAATTGAATTCCACTGGTATTCCAATATTAAATTCCGATACTGAAGGTATAGCAGAGCATGTGGTCTCGATTGAGCTAAGGTCCCAATGGTCTGGAGTGTGGTGATATGTTAGCGGTATTTTGATGTGTATGTAATGTTTTAGTCCAAGAATATTATTGAACACTTTGTAATTCTAGCGAATGCTAATTTGAATAAATAAATAAATCCAAATTCAAAATTTAATACAACTACAAGACTGATTCTGCTTCGGATATTAAGGCAAGAATGAATAATCCCATTGTAAACAAGATCATACACCCCTCTACTTGACCTAGGTCGCGATTAATGTTTTCTGAAAATACCCTGCCAACTTAATAGGAAATTTCCATTATGGAAGATTCTTAGGTCAGAATCAAGGCTGTATCTTTAATACAAACCGAAGTAAACATGTTTATCATTAAGAATGATCTGAATATTTAGTCCACAATCACAGAGAAATATTAGCCATGTATTATGTTGTTTACAAAATAAATGTCACTGGTCAGGTATACCATTAACATGATTTAGAACAAAGGTCAAGTACAAAATACAGATATGCTTAACATATAACCATTAAGAAAAGCCAATAAATAATACAAATTAAATATTCAAAACAATATAAATACAAATATTCCTACCAAATTTGTCAAAAGAGGGAGGAGGAGGTGACAGTGCGAGAACAGGGTGGTCTCTTTTTTCACAAAGATTTACATATAAATACATGTAAAATTTTCAACAGTGAATTTTTTTGTTCATGTAAAACCTTATTCATCTGGAGTAGGTAGAGTCAAGGGAATAAACTGAGTGGGGAAAACAACCCTTCTCGATACATTTACTATTGTTATCTCTCTCTCTCTCTCTCTCTCTCTCTCTCTCTCTCTCTCTCTCTCTCTCTTTTGAGAACAGGGAAGATAAGACAACACTGTTAAAAAATCTCCTAAAATATGAAGTTACTAACCTTGAATAATTTTATGGTGGTCTTCCAACAGTTCACTCAATGGAAGTTTGTTGCTTTCTTAATCTATTTTTATCAATATGTATCTTGTGTTTGTCCACATGAAACATCTTTTTCATTGATTTTGGATCAGAAAAATCAAAATCGGTACAGAATCGTCGATGTTAAGCTCATCTTCATTTACACCTTCACGTTTTGTAAAATTTAGCTACAGCCTGTAACAAAGGGTCCTCATATCTTTAATCTCGTGTCTGATTTAATTTTCTCTCTAACGCTTGAAACATACCAGTTAACCGAATGTACTATCTTCAAGCTTACATCATTATGCTACTTTTGTTTCATGTATCCGTTATAGAACTTTCAGTTTTTGTATTTCCAATTTTAAATACTCTTAACAGTATTCTTTGATGTCTCTACTCTATTTTCTTTCTTACACAATTGCAATGTTTACATTTACTTTTTTTCCCAAACTTTGTCATATGTTTATGTTCTCCACATTCTAATTTGTCTTGGAATCCATCTCCTTATTTATCCAAATATATTCAAAATTATTTTTTCACTATACACTGTAACCCTGTAAATAACTTCTCTGAAATGTCGAAATGATGTTTATCAAACTTCAAAGTTTTCTTGTTAAATTAAAGGACGGTAATCAAGACAAAAGCAAGATAGCAACAAGGTTGGAACAATATCTGACAAGATACCATCGCAGAAGAACGATTAAAGAAGAAACAAGCTGCTGGAACAGTTCCTGAAATAGCACTACGTGAAACCATAGTATTTGACAGAAATTAAATGAATTCAAGCACCACAATCTACTATTTGACTGGCTGAGGTGAGGTGATGAGCACACTGTAAAGCAACCTTCAAAAGATTTGCCAAATTAAAGCAATGTCTAAGGCATAAAGTTGCTATATGTCGCATTTGGACCCAAAGGAACATGAATGCGTTGTAGTAAATGATATTGAAAATAACAATGAAGAAACATCCAAAGCACAACGGTAGGGAATGTATGACGTACAGCGACTTATTCTACCCATAACAGTATCATACAACTGAGTTGTCCCTGGTCTTACTGTTGCATACAGTTTACTTATAAATAAAGATATTGAGGTTTACAATTGGTCCATCTGAAATGGATATTGCAGAAGTTTTAAAGCTGATCATTCCAATGTCATTTGACGAGTTCTCACTCAACTACCTGACGGCGAGTGGACTTTCACATGACAAAATGTTGACAAAGAAAGAAAAACTCTGTAAGGCGAGAGCAGTGAAAAGGACACGCATCAACTTGTGCGAGAAGGTACAGAGAGAAAACAATTGATCACAGATTCTGAACACTACGAAGGCATGAGTAAAAACACAAACCGGTATACAAAGTTTTGAAAGTGTTCCAGGTAGGTTATGGAAACAGTTTTATCTGATGTAGGCATTTCAACAGCTGTATTATGTGTATGAAGAATAGCTACTGTTATAGTTGTTCCATAAACATTCAATTGATTTAGTACCGCTATTATTGGAATTGTTTCAAATTCTTTAAATAAACATTTATTCGCAACAAGATTTTTAAGACGTGATGAAATAATCATATCAAGCTGAGCTGTATCGCTAAGTTGAACAGAATTGTTGAAGTGATAAGAAAAGCAATCATTGAGATTAATTTTTCCTTTTGTATGATAAAGATGAACGATGAGAAGTTCATTTTCGTCGTCAATGACTCCAGAGAGAACAGATATATCAATAACAAAATTTGATATAAAAGATGAAAATAAACTGAAATTTGAAGAAAAAAAAATGTTTCTAGAGAGTGAGTTGAAAAGAAAAATTTATACAATTAAACTGTTCCAGTTAAAACACCTATATTATGAGCAATGACCGCCCTGAAACAAAATACGTATTACGAACCCGATACTGGACAAACTTAATCGATGATTCCCCGCACAAGGGAAACTGGAATTAATAACCTAGATTCAACAATAGGACCTGGAAGGCATTGGGTTGAATACGTGGTGACACCCAATCATCTTTCTTATTTTGACTCGTACGGCCTTGCAATACTAATTAAAGGTGTTGACTATTTAACCCGGGGCGGTGGACGACAAACTATTTAACCCGGGGCGGTGGACGACAACAGCTATGGAGTTTTTTTTTCCAACACTACCGTTGCAAACTCAGATGGACGGTTTCATATGCGGAATTCTTGTTGCTAAATCTTTGCGTGCACTTGAATGATCACTAATTCCGCAAAAACTTATTGAATTTACACTGAAGTAAGCTTAACCGTGTAGAAAATATCTCTTGACATTAACGGACGCTCAACCACCCGACGACGATGTGTATATGAGCAGGCTTGCCACGAAAACTGATTTGATTGACTTTATCAGCCAGGTTGTTGCAGATGTCGACTCGATCAGCTTGTGATATTTGAATATCGAACTGGTGAACTTACAACGTCTAACGTGTACATTCTAAATAGTGGTATCAGGCTGCCAGGCGCTGTTGCGCAAAACCTGGCAGTGATCAGAGAAGTAAGGGGGGGGGGAGGGAATTGGAGACTCTGGTGTCTCGGTTATGTTACTGGTTTATATATATATATATATATATATATATATATATATATATATATATATATATATATATATATATATATATAGTGGTGTTGGTCGCCAGAGATTAAATTCAGTTCCAAGGACTTAACGTTTATCTGGATGGGTACTTAACCATCTTTGGCGTTTGTGTTTAAGATTAGATTTATCATTACATATAAGTACTGGATTCTGACCGCGGTGATGAAGTTGCGGAATTTGCCGACAAGGTGTTGGATGAGCTGACCAGTGATGCTAATATTGATGGTGGTTTTGTTCCACTGAAATATAATTTTGTTAAGACACAACATAAATCAACAGTTGAAACTACCAAGATGTAGCAGTGCCAACTCGAGTCCAGTATTGACACGTGAACAAGCTCGGCAGCTGTCTGTACTGCCAGAAGTAATAACGTTAGACCGCTAGATACACCCCGGTTATATTTTTACAACGATTATATTAAACCAACATTGACTCAGCTACGACAAAAAAAAAAGAAAACAGATCTCAACTGTTATTCAACAATGACGCAGATGTAACTGCTCTTGTCAAAAGACAAGAACGATAACTTCAGACATAATTCAACGGTGTAATCAGTATGGTTCTGTATGAATTTGGTGCTTGAGGCATATCAGTAGTAATTTGCGGCGCTGGTAAAATAATCTCGCCACGGTTGCATTCACGAATATGTGTCTATTCAGAACTTCTCAAGGAGGCACAAAGCAGTCTCAATACAATGAGCTTAGCTGAGTTCTACACCGTGCAGGCTGAAATGAAAACAACTACCAACTCCGAGCACATGTACGGAATCGGGCACAGGCAGTGAAAGTCAAGTAATCTCCTCTTAACATATATGCCCTCCCCCCCCCAAAAAAAAATAACCAAAACAAACAACAACAACAACAAAATCCCCAAACAAAACAAAACATGCAGACCTTCCGCCGCAAACTATTGCTGAGATACAACGCCTGCATGATTCCATTTCTACAAAAGAATTCCAAGAAATGTATGGAATCAGTTCGACCAGATAATATCAAATATTGATCGGCTGCAAAAACATCTGGTATCAACAGAGAAGATTACATCGATTTATTGATAGTATTAAATCCATAAAAACATCTGATATCAACCTGCAGCCTATAACTGGTAGTGTTAAGTCAATGAAAGCATCTGGTATCGACAAGAGAGATCTATAGCCCGTCTTTTATAATATCCAGATACTAATGGCTATTTTCGATGATCTAAAACATAAAATATCTGAGCTGGGTGAAAAAATCGGAAAATTGGCTGAAATCGACGAAATACTGGGATGGGATCACTTAAGCTCGTAACACTTAGAATGGTTTCAGCCGTATCCGGACGCTTTGCTGCAAAAATCTTAAACGTTTAATGGAATAACGATTTTCGCATGGACGCAAACGGTTGACGGAAGACTCGTTAAGGTGGCGCTCTACAGTTTCGTATTTTGCATAGGGGTTAGAATTTTAAAGAAAAAGAATTCCCCCAGGTTTCCTCACTAGTTATACTGGCTATTTAAAAATGACCTTGTATATCTTAGGTATTGTTCAAAGAACCTTTAATTCCCTTTATTTTGGTGTATGATTGATGGGTGTAACATGGGTTATAGAGTATACAGCTTGGCCTTACTCCAGATGTGTACCTTTCAAAAACGTGCTAGCTCCACTTGGTCATTTTCTCTTCCTGAACTTCAGAGGTAAATTGTAAAAAAAGAGCCGATAACTATTTTTACATTTTATATATTTGGTAATTCATTCATTGCACTTTCAGAAGCTGGTATTGTCTAGTCTGGCAAAATTCATTTTCCCTATTTTAATAGCTGCTAATGATAGTGTACTTTAGACAAATTCAGGCTGATTTTTGGAGCACAAGGGAGCAATCATTTTAGTTAGCAGTGTGCTAAGATCATTTACAATTTCCAAAAGTACAATATCCAAAGAAATGTCAGTCACATTACATCAAAGTAGCATAAAGGTATGCCAACATTCTTTCCACTGTGCATGTTTTAAATGCAGACAACTTCACCGTACATACGTCACTCTCTCAAAAGTACGTAATAACTGGTGAGCATCTGGTATCGACAAGAGAGATCTATAGCCCGTCTTTTATAATATCCAGATACTAATTGCTATTTTCTACAGTAAGTAAAGTTAAAAAAGAAATCGAGAAAAGACTGATGGTGTAACCGTGGTGTGCCCGATTGGTTTATCTGCAATGCGTACGTTTTAGTTGTGAAAATTGATCAGATGAGCCACAAGTGCGGTGCTGTTCAGTCACTGCCAAAGTTCACAATCACTGCCACAGTGTACAACTATTATTGGGCTAGACAAACAAAACAATTATGTCACACGCGAAAGCATTAATCGACTACGCAGTAAGCAAAAGTCTTCGTCGATGCCACATTGTCAACCGCTGCTACAGTATGCAATCATTATCACAGTGCAAAATCACTGCCACAGTGTACGAACGAAACAATTATACGCTACACGCGACCGTATTAGTGGCGGTATTGTTCATGTTGCAACAATTGACTACTTAAAGACTCCATCGGTGCCATGTGCTCGTTTTCAAATTCCACATTTATGGCATTGGCAATGACTTCGACACAGACGATATTCACGATCATGACCTTGACAGTAATCCCCAACACATGGACGGTCGCATGAGTCATAGCCGTTTATAAAGACACACTTACATTGACTGTTTTTATATCGGTTTTGCATGAAAGGAAACAGTATCACTGTTATTCTCGCAAACGCATCGGAGTTCTTGTGCCAACAACACAACGCAGACACGATTGGGCTTGTCCAATGTATTTTCGTCGATTATTTGATAAACATAGTTAAGAGTGGCATAGTCAAGCGGTCTTCGCGTTTGCCAACCACTACCGAGGTAAACATGTTTTATGCCATACATCCAAGTATATGATCGTTTAATTACAATATCAATGTATTTGTCAATCACTTGATACTTGTCATAATCTCAAAGACGTGTATACACTGTAGTGTTATAATTGCGGGGTTTTTGGGTGGGTTTTGTTTTGGTTTTTTGGGGGGTTACTGATGTAGGTCAAAGTCTTTTACCTCACATAACTATCTGCATGGGCACCTGCTAGTAACTTCACAGATTACATCCCGCGATTTCGCGTGATATGAGGACCATGTCATGTGGGGTAGAAGGCTGTGACCTAGATTTGTATATATCTAAAACCACTATTATAACACTACTATAAGCATGGATGGTTACAAATCGAGAGGGATGGCAGTGCATTCGTGCCAAAGAAGCAGTTTTAAAACAAAATGCGTGATCTAACAAGAATATAACAATAATTTGTTTCAAATAATTGACCGTACCTGCTCTTCTGACATCCATCTTAAATCACAAATAAAGTTTACCGTGCGTGATAAGTTGCATCAAACACTATAGGCTTAACTGCTCTGGAATGAAGGTGGGATGAGGAAGAAAGGTGGCGGCGGGTTTATAAAAATCGATTTGTATGTAAAAATAATTCTTTTAAACATGAATTTAGTATGCGTTTTTTATAACATCATGTGTAGATTGAAGATTTCATATCTGGATAAATTTACTCCAGTCGAATGCCCGAAATTAAACGTACAAAATAATTAATACTTAAAGTGTTCAAAATTACCGACTGTATTACCTCCCTGACTATGTCCTGGTATACTTTGATGCCATCCTAGAACGTAATGCAAGTGTATTGACTGCACGGTGATAGCAAGTAAACATTACAGATTTTGTGCAGTATATGTTCACAATTTGTGATCAAAAACAGAAAAGGGATCATTGTTTACCTTTTCATCAATAAACGAAGAAAGACTCAGAAAATATGATGTACCAGTTATAATGTGGTAAACATGGAAGTGTAGACCCCAATGTTTTTCTTTTTTCAAGCTAATTACAAGCGATCCGTGAAATCCTTCTAAAATATTAAGATAAGGATTTAGACGTATCATCTAGACAATCATCTATTGAAAATGAGAGCGATCTAGCAAGAGAGAAGAAGAAAAGACGACGACGAATTTTTAAAACTACGTCGTGTCCTTTCATAAGATACCGAAATCTGAACCTCAAACATGTATCTTTGTTCTACTTTTGTGTTAATGGGATATGTGGAAAAATAAGACCACAGCAATCATGAAGTAGACTATTATTTTATAAGATAAAATGTTAGAGGCCTACATTTAAAGAAGCCGACGTCATCCATGCACCATTCTAAAAAAAAAAAAATCCCCCTTATTTTTGAGGAGTTATTATTGATAGATGTGACTAAAACCAGGGATGTAATATACTTCTCAGTGTGGCATACATTAGATAAAAACTAAAAAATACGCCGAGATAGTGCTTCTGTATTTGAATACACGGTATTTTTGCATTTCATTCCAGTAATTGTCATCATTTGTTTAATGATTGTATAAAAGCATTTGTCGTTTCAATTTGTTTATTTTATTTTAATTTCCAATTTCTGTTCATTACATAACGTATCGTAAATTCCCAACGCTGTAATCCAACGTTAAACGTTAGCGAGTTCTTTGATCTCAAAATACATCACTTCCGCATACATACGGTATATATCTGAGTCATATTTTTAAACACATCTATTTGTATATGATGCAAAAAATTATCATAACAACGTATAAGGGGGTTGTGGGTATAAAATTATTAAAACTAACTATAAACTGAAACCTCATATTTCACCTTTAAGAAAGTTAGCAAGTAATACTAGGGGCAATACGTGGGCAAATATACTGTTTTCAGATATATTTTGATTAGATATATCCAGCGAGTATTACTGTTTTGGAAAGGTATGTCTGAACCGCTCATATCCATAGATACAATGGACTGCATTGAATCGCATAAACGAAATTCCATGTGACCGCCGATCGGTGGTATCGAGTTATCGCTCAAGAGAACGTTTTCCTTGGATGGTACCCTTATCAGTCATTCCCATCTTCTCGGCCATTCCCTCAGATCATATCTCGAATGTATGCCGGAAGGTTTTCGGCCTTCTCCGTTATATTCTAGATAAAAACTTCGCAAATCCTCGGATAATTGTACAGTTAATCCAATCGTAGAACCAGCTGAGATGGTCCGAATCAATTGTATTTTCTTTTTTGTGATAAAATGTGTGATTTTTCTGCAAATTACTACGCCAACTTATATACAAGGCATATTTTTGCATCGCAGAAATGGCTGAGATGATCCGAATGCACTATCTGCAATTGTGACTGTCACAGTGATCTATTCTTCCGTATCAAGTGAGCAGACAATATTGTATTTAGAACCATTAAATCTGATGGGTGCATTCACGTTTGAAATTACCACCAGAATAAGACAAATGCAGGTAGAGATGACATACATGCAGCTTGGTTTTCTAGGCACTGTTCCGTGTATGATTATTAAAAGTGATGTATGCATTTATCACTCATGTTAGCAAACACAGAAAGTAAATTGTGGTTGTGTACCTAGTTTTCTTACTGATTTGGCTGTACTTTTTATTTATCATAGTCTCTTCAGAATTTATTGTTGATTTATTCTTAGCACATACCATGAAATTTCTGTCCAATCATAAGTGTGAAGCAAAAGGGAAACATTCTGTAATTTGGACTGATTTCACGAAAGGGAAACTTGGTAACAACCCTATTTCGTGCAATATTTCACACGCATTCTCTGTTATTACGTTACTAAAGTACCATTGTCATATTTGTTTAAAAATTATTTGATTATCAATTTGATCATGGATTAGTAGAATAAGCTGATGATTAATCAAACAATTTTATCTAATTCCCAGCACTAAATCAAATAATCCTTCATAATGTTAAGTTGTAGAAACTAACACTAGGAAGATGGGCAATCTGATTAAAATCAGTCTCCACTGCCCTACGTGAAGATCTCACTGCGCCCACTTAGGATCATATTCTAGTGACCTATTTTGTTACCATAATCGCTAATTTTATCAGACAATCAGAAGAAGTCTTATACTTCACGTTTGGGAGCAGCATGGCTAAAGAGCGTCAATGTCTGTTGAACGATTTGATTCACTGTCATATTTCTGAAAGCTGTATTTCGATTGGCTAATTCAAAGGTCACCAGAACATGACCCCTAAGCGGTCGCTTCAGATCTTCACCTAGGACAGTGGAGACCTGATTTTAATCCGATTGGAAAGGTGGGCAATCAGGACGAGCTTGGAACATTGAAAGCGAATTATTTAAGGTGTCATTATTATTTAAATGCTTGCCAAAATCAGTTGAAGTCCAATTATCATTGTGATGGCTCTATTAAACGGGTACTCATGGGCAATAAATTATGTGAAGGATGACATACACCACTGGAAATCAAACCCATTCTTGGTTTCCTCAACACAAATATGCATCCCAAGTTTGACTGAAGTCAAACAATTCTTGGCAAAGTTCTGCTGATGAATCCAAACGTAGGAGGATGTGTATTCAGAGACCATACCACCTGACACTGAAGACGAGGACTTCTGTACATTTCTGTCAAATCAAGGTCTTGTTTATATAAAGATACATGCAAAATTTGGTTAAAACCCTGAACTTTTTGTAAGTTAATTGCCCGAAGAGTCAAGTCATGGAGAAGAGCAATTAAGATTTATAACTCCTGTAAATGATTACGGTTACACAGAACGATGTATATCGAACTTGTCCGAAGTCTGTTCGGCATAAATCTGGTTGCAGTTTAGCATAGTCTCTGTAAAATTACCTCATGCAAATGCACATTTTAGACAGACTGACTGATAAATACACTTATTACAGAGTTCCTTCTTTGTAGAACGTACGTATTCCATAGATCTGATTCAGGGGCCTGAGCACATGTGTAATACAGGTAGTATTTTAGTATCTAGGGTCCTATTACACAGTTTTGCCATTTGTAACTTTCAGTCTACACAATCTGTTATTAAAATTTTTGAACATATAATGACAGAGACCTAACCTGATTTTATTTGCCTGGACTTTTCCTGATTACATGTTGGTATATTTTCTCAGGGGGTGGGGGTGATATTTTGCTCTCTGCAACAAATATTTTTTGCTGTTACACACACACACACACACACACACACACACACACACACACACACACACACACACACACACACACGATAAAATATCTGAATTTTAAACAAAAGTAAAATTGCTGAAGATTGTGAAAACTTTACTTGCCAGGATTGCTAATTATCCCCTATTGCCCTTCTAGAGTCACTCTGTAACAAGAAGGTAACCGACGATTGCACATCTCACTTCAACGAAGCTTTCAGTAGTCTCCAGTAGCAACTGAAAGATCAATAATCATGAGAAAATAAAAATGACAATGGAGTTCTCATACCGAATCAGTCGCAGCCCTGGTTACCAATTGCTGCGCCATTCGCTGGACAACAGGACGGAGGTGATAAATATACTACTTGTGCAACCACCATCAATGTACGGGCAAGAGAAAAATTACAACTGGAATGTGGAATGTCAAGACATTGAGATAAGCATGGTAACTGGAAGACCTAACCCGTGAGATGGGAAGCCACTGTTATGTATATTTAATTTGATTGTTTGTCTGTTAGTTTTTTTTAAAAAAATTTTATTCCATTACATGCTATTGTAATGTAACATTGTTTACTGGACTTGACCTTGTCCAAAATTGAGTTCAGTTCTGTTTGACCTGATTGACTTTTTTTTATTTTTTTTATTTCATTGATGTAAACAACTAATAATAGCTTCATTATCATCTATGGGTATGAGTTCATTGACCAAATTATTATGCAGGTAAACATGTTGATTTGGGTCAGGGTTTTGGGGATTCCAAAGTGAATTTTATATGCTGTTATGTTTTAAATAAACAAGGCCCATTAAATCATGCTAGAAAATTATTTTCCATTAGGTAATGGTTGGTTTTAGAAAATGCTAATTTGTGACCTGAGGTCAAACAGAGAACTGTATTATCTTGTGACTATCAGAATTTTACCAGTTGTGCTTTAACATCTGGCGCTTAAATTGTATTATGTTGTGACCAGTTTGGGCTGAATTTTATTTTCTTCAAATTATTGATTTCAAATGATTATTTTCTCTGGAAATACAAAAGTGCTCTGACAAAATTCTTGGATAAAGACATTAATTGGAATTTATACTGAATTCAAACCTGGAATAATATTTCTGTGATTCAACGACTGTTGATAAATCAGTACGACACAGGCCATAACAGACACGTCATCGCCTTCAATTTTAAATATCTTCGGGACTTGAACTGAGTTTTATTCAGGACTTTCTATTACTATGACCTGTGACTTTAATTCTTGGATTATGTTTGGATTTAATTCGCAGAACCGTAAGTTCTTTTATTCTTATTGTTCACTTGTATTCTTAGGAAATAAATTTGTGAAATTTTACAAAGCTTGTTGTCGTCACTCTTTTCTGTTACTTATTTTAAGAGCATAGACTCGTAACACTACCGTTGCCACTTCTTTGGATTCTGCGAGATACGCTAGATGAATTTCGGAGAGAGATGAACGTATGACACAGGTTTTACTTCAGAGGCCATGAAGACCAGCATGAGCATGGAGTCGGAATTATAGTACATAAGGTCATTGTGAATGTAGTCATGGGTTGTCGACCAGTGTCTAACAAGATGAGTACCATCCGCTTGGGGGCATCTACCTTCAACATCACCATCAAGGAGGTTTATGCCCCAACATCTAAACATAATGACGAGGAAGTGGATGAGTTCTACAACCAGCTTCAAACTCTCGTTGATCAGACACCCAAGGATATCCTAGTCATTCGATGAGACTGAAATGTCAAGGTGTGAGAAGATACACAAGCAGACTGGCGAGAAGCTTGTAGTCCATATTGTAATGAACAGGCCAGTGAGAGACGACTTAAGCTCCTGGACTTCGCCCCCTACAACAACCTAGTGCTAACGAACACTCTTGGCCCCAACAAACTATCTAGAAGATGGACTTGGCATAGCCCAGACGGAAAACATCACAACCAGAAGGACTACATCTTGGTGAGGAAGAATTTAAACAGGGAGATAGGAAAACATTAGACCTGATAGAAGCCAAAGATTATGCTGTGTTACAACTATGACATCGAAGATATGTGTAAGCTTAATTAAAACGTAGCTCTGGAACAACCTTCTTCGTGTAAATGCATTCAGTAGATAACTTTTAGTAATAAGTCAACTGTGTACATTATCAAAATTTGTTCATGATGTTTGATTTTGTGGGGTCTAACGCTATTTTTCAGCACATAATAGGCTATGCAGGGCGGCCAGTATAGCTGGTGGAGGAAGAGCCGAGACGAACCACCAACCGAAGGGAAGCTACTGGCAAGCTTCCTCGCATACCCACCTTGGTCGAGCCGAAACTCGAATTTAAGCAAACCGATGTGAGATATGTGAATATCAGTAAAGATGAGCGCCTTACACCACTCGGCCATCCGGGGACCATGTTTATGAAGAGCTGAAGCAATAAAAAAAGGAGATAGAATATTTTTTTGCATTACAGTAATTTGTTATAATGGTTGTTTATATTTGTCCATCCTCTCCTTTCCAGTTTTTGTTGATTTCCTTTTCTGAGTTTCTGTTCAATGTTGTATGTGTATCATTCGATAATCACGCAATGTTTATAATATGTACTCAATGAACAAGCACATGCTTATAAAAATAAACTACTGATTGGAACTGAATTCTATACAGCGTATATAAACAACAACAACAACAAAAAAAACAAAACAAAAAAATAAAAAAATAAAAAAAAAAAGCACGAGCTCAACGCAAAATCTTAATCAAGAAGTCACTAGTAATGTACATGTATGTACAAAGGTATTCTCGTTCAAAGCGGGACAGACGCCACAGTACAGAAAGTCAAATAGTCACAAAGAGGTGGTCACAGGTCAAAAAGTTTTATTGTTATGACACGTGTAGGACAAAAAGTCACACTTTGAATTTTGTTATGTTGTAGGATTGTATATGACACAAATTGTAGTTTATTAGTTGAGATAATAGTTGAGATAATAAAAAAAACAAAAAACATCAATGATAATAATCAAGATCTATCAAGTAGCATAATCTCTGCTTTTTCTTATCGGGAAGATTTTTAATTGCATGATCAAATACATTAGTAACAGGATCTGACCTCCAATCTTCCAATTTTTCATCATCTTCCCTAAAAAGAATCCAAAAAGAATCATCGACAGTTTGAAAGTAATTCGTACTTCCAAAATGGTGTGATAGTACATCAAGTTTGTGAGTTGCCATTTTATTGACTCAAATTCTACAATTTCCTTCTTTGTTAAATCTAATCCGATGATCAGATATTACTCCTCCGAACGTTTTCTTGAATTCCATATTATATAATATTTTCTAATCTCTAATATAATTTTATCAAACATCGTTAAATAATCTGATGCAATTTTATCTAACATCGTTAAATAATCTAATATAATTTTATCTAACATTGATAAATAATCTTTATAAATGTAATATTTTCGCCAGTAGTAAGTACTTGGGAGTGTTTATGGATCGGTGATCCCTATTATCGTTTACCAAAAAGTTCGGACTATCACGATTTTACCATATAAATTTTGTTACCAAAATAAATGATGACGGCGTAGATGATGATCATATGTATTTGTCATAAAAATTAGGTCGAGGTCTGTAGTTGGAGACCATGTGATCTTTCCGAACATTTTGATAAACGATTATAGGGAAATGTGGAAAGGGACATGTGGATGTTGGTCATATGTGGAAAGGGACATGTGGATGTTGGTCATATGTGTAAAGGGACAGGTGGCTGTTGGTCAAATGTGGAAAGGGACATGTAACTAGTCAGATGTGGGATGGGACATGTGACTCTTGGTCAAATGTGGATAGGGACACGTGTCTGTTGGACAAATATAGAAAGGGACATGTGACTTGGTCAGATGTGGAAAGGGACATGTGACTGTTGGTCAGATGTGGAAAGGGACATGTGACTGTTGGTCAAGTGTGGAAAGAGACATGTGACTGTTGGTCAGATGTGGAAAGGGACATGCAACTAATCAGATGTGGAAAGGGACATGTGACTGTTGGTCAAATGTGGAAGAGTATATACAGCACTTATATTATCTAAGCATAATATATTTTGTTGTCTAGATCAAATGGAAAAATTGCAATTTGTGGATTTGTACCGAATACATGCACGTGACACAATAGAGAAGACTGCTTATGACAAATTGAGAGATTTGCGAAATGAGAATGGTGAATTTTTCATTGTGGAGCATGTCTTTGACTTTCTGACCTCAACAAGGACCCAGCACTTGGGTCACTATGTGAGTAGTTTTCGTCCATTTGTATGAGAACTTTTGTCGTTTCCAAGTCGGTGAATATTAGTTTGGCTATAAAGCTGGCAAACAGTGTCTCGGCACGTACAACTTTATCTACATTTGATGCTGATTCCATGAAAATGGTTTTCATTGATCACATATTTCTTGTCACATTTAATATGCTGCATGATGCTTAATGTCAGTCTTGCCATGATAGCAGGTTTTAAAATCCACTTTACAGAAGGTCAGAATCATGTTCATGTCCTTTGATTTTATAATATTTTCAAGATATTTATAACAGTTAGTAACAAAATAAGAGCATACATAGTACTAACAAAATAATTACACTGTTGTAACTGTCGCTGGTAATGCATGATTTAATTTAAATGGTTAATAGTCTTGAAAGGTTTTCGTTTTATGTACATACTGATTCAACTGAAACTACCTTTTTATGTGAAATGGAAGCCGTAAAAAACACATTGATCTCAATGTTACATATTTGTTTTACAGTTTTCCTTTGGGGCCCCGAGGGGCCGAGTGGTCTAAAGCGCTCTCCGTTACGGATCACTGCCATCTCACCTCTGTCTGCGTGGGTTCGAGTCTCGGATTCGGCCAATGTGGGTATGTGAGAAAGCTTGCCAGTAGCTTCTCGTGGGTCGGTGGTTCTTTCCGGGGTTTTCCCGGGTTCTTCCTCCACCATTAATACTGTCCGCCTATCATGTGCTGAAAAATGGCGTTAAACCCAACAGCAACAACAACAGTTTTCCTTTAAGACGCTTCACTTGCTAAACAATTTCCTTTCCTGTGAAGCAATCAATTGATTTTAATCATTAATAGTAATCATTAAAGAACGTGACTCTATCCCCTATGTATCCAGTATTACTAAGACAATTCAAATTGTGACTTATTTGTCCTGTGATTTTCAGTCCCATATGTGTTTGTCACATTTAGTCAGGTGACTTTCTATCCGTGTACCATCCCCCTTAGTCCCATTCCCAATAATTAGGTGCTAAGCCCCCTTAGCCCCATTCCAAGTAGGTAGGTGCTAATCTCCTCAGCCCCATTCCCAATAGGTAGATGCTAATCCCCTTAGCCCCATTCTCAATAGGTAGGTGATAATCCCCCTCATCCTCATTCCCAGAAGGTAGATGCAAATCTCCCTCAGCCCCACTCCCAGTAGGTAGGTGCTAATCCCCCTGAGCCCCATTCCCAGTAGGTAGGTGCTATGAAACACACTTCCAATTGTTAATGTACATATATGTCTATGAATGAAACCAATCTGTCAATCACGACGCTAGCAAATAAAAGAGTGACAAATATCAAATGCAATTATAATTACACTGGTATTATGAAGAAAAAAAAATTATCTTTTGAAAGTGAAAGTAAAAATACATAAAAAAATATTGTATTCTTACACCCGATTGTCAATAAGTGAGTGCCGCTAAGAAAGCATATAATTTGTCCAACCGACATTCCAAGCTAATCAGGAATGACTAATACTCATAAACGGCTGATCAAAGGCATTCTGTAGTCCAAGCCTATGTAATTAACTGTCAGTCAATGATCAATGGTGACTTAACGGGTGATAAAAGTTAATTATCAACCGACACAGGCGGAAATAGAATCTGTATCAGCCAAGTTTACTTTCGTCAAAGCTTCTTTGATACTCGTGTTCGCACAATGATGGTCCGTCACACTTATGACATTATTCAATCATGAATAGTTCTAGTGGATTTTCAAATCTTATACTTAATTTGGAATTAAATTAAAGTATCATAACAATATTCGCTTGAATCAAATGTACAAATGTTTTGTGGATTCAACGCCATTTCTCAGCTCAGCACATGAAAAGCTACACATGGCAGCCAGAATATCTGGCGGAACAAGAACCCAAGAAACCCCATAGAGGCATAGATGAACAACCAGCCCACGTGAAGCTACTGGCAAGCATTCTCACACATACACGTTGGTCGAATCCGAGACTCAAACCCACGTGGACATAGATGAGATGTCAGTGATCGTTAATGGCGAGCACCTTAGACCTCTCGGCCACCTGGGGCCCTCCAAAACTACCAGTACTGGCCCCATTTAATCCTGCGTCTTCCATTCACAATTTGACTTTTACACCAAAAGCCGATGAGCTGGAAGACCCGACTGTCCGGATAAAATCAATGTCCTCCTGGGACCCCGAGTGGCCGAGTGGTCTAAAGCGCTCACCGTTACGGATCACTGCCATCTCACCTCTGTCTGCGTGAGTTCGAGTCTCAGGCTCGGCTAACGTGGGCACGTGAGAAAGCCTGCCAGTAACTTCTCGTGGGTCGGTGGTTCTTCCCGGGGTTTTCCAGGGTTCTTCCTCCACCAATTATACTGGCCGCCATGTATAGCCTATCTTGTGCTGAAAAATGGCGTTAAACCCTACAACAACAACAACAACAACAAAATCAATGT
>JAECUM010005222.1:0-106687 GCA_016617855.1 Megalonaias nervosa
CCCTCCAACCTTAAACATTTTCCGAGACAACCGTGAAAAGTACCACGCCTTTTGTCTGTATTCTAGAACAGTTTGACGTTGCATAAGCTACAAGTATCACCGTGACTCAAATCACTTCATTTTCATTTTGCTTTGCCTGCTTCCCTCATTCCCTATCTATCTATTTCTCTCTCTCTCTCTCTCTCTCTCTCTCTCTCTCTCTCTCTCTCTCTCTCTCTCTCTATATATATATATATATATATATATATATATATATATATCACATACATTAAAAATAACATGGCATTTAAAGTGTTGGTATAAAGCAATTTGATATACCAATAATATTGGTATATCAAATTGTGATCCGCCCATGGCGCAATAATACGCATATATAAACATTCTCGCGAGCGTCTGCAGTTGATTCTAGATCAATGATCAATTTCCACAAATTAGTCACTAGTGACGTATGAAAAAAGTATTAATAATCCCCGTTTTCTAAATTAATTTAATATGGTACACATTTTCATCACAATCCTTTCTGCTTTCTGTTCTCCCCTCCCATCTCAAGCATAACGGACAAACTGCGCAGAAATGTGGAATGAGAAAGAAAAAGAATTTGGGCTGGATTAAAACCTTGAAATAGAAATTACACCAAGTAATCTACAAGAATATGACACTACTAATATATTTTATACCGACTACATTCTCTCTCTCTCTCTCTCTCTCTCTCTCTCTCTCTCTCTCTCTCTCTCTCTCTCTCTCTCTCTGGTCAGTTTGACTTTAAAACTCTGTCTCTGTCTGTCTGTCTGTCTGTCTGTCTGTCTGTCTCTCATCCTTTGGTCGGTTTGACTTAACTTTTACCATCATTCATAAGTCCAGAGATATCGTGGGATGACAAACGAAAATCCTCTACGTTCGCCATTTCATAGATTTTAGCCCGTATCCTGCTACGATGGTCAAGAGAGAGAGAGAGAGAGAGAGAGAGAGAGAGAGAGAGAGCTTTGGACATTTTCATATTTAAATAATACTAATAATCGAAATTTTAGAACATTATGGTATGTTTAAGAAAAAACAAAAAACAAAAAAAACAAAAAAACAACATAACATTAAATATATCACAGTATGTGTACCACGTAACCGAGGAATTTACTGGTTTGCAACATTGTATCATTAATAAACACTGTTGATAAATCCCAAGGAAAGTGCACACGTATCGTTACGACGAACCATATTCTTGTAGGTTACTTGGTGTAATTTCTATTCAAGGTTTTAATCCAGCCCAAATTCCTTTTCTCTCTCATTCCACATTTCTGCGCAGTTTGTCCGTTATGCTTGAGATGGGAGGGGAGAACAGAAAGCAGAAAGGATTATGATGAAAATGTGTACCATATTAAATTAATTTAGAAAACGGGGATTATTAATACTTTTCATCATTATTTTTCGTAAGTCAGTAGTGACTAATGTGAGGAAATTGATCATTGATCTAGAATCAACTGCAGACGCTCGCGAGAATGTTTATGTATGCGTATTATTGCGACATGAGCGGATCACAATTTGATATACCAATAGCATTGGTATATCAAATTGCTTTATACCAACACTTTAAATGCATGTTATTTTTTAATGTATGTGGTATAAATAAATAAATAAATAAATAAATATATATATATATATAGATATATATATATAGAAGCAGGTATATATATATATATATATATATATATATATATATATATATATATATATATATATATATATATATATCACACGGACACTACTAATAAATAAAATATGTTTGTATTGCTTTCTTGCTATGAATAGGGGTAGCAGACTACTTTGACGTACCACGGAAGTCAAACATATTAAATTTCACGTGCGCATTGAAGTCGGACATTACTAGGTTCAGCAGGTGTAAGTATTCCTCGTTACGTTAGGGTACGATTAGAGTAAGATGTGTTGTAGTCAAAGCCATGGAGATAATTTTCGTAGAGAAGACAGTGAATTTTTTAGGCCCAGCTCATTGTTCATATTTTTTATTTTTCCAGGATGTTTTTTCAGGGGATTCTTCCGTGTTTTTACCATTGGATTGGGTTTGATTGTATCAATTCTTGTCTTGGGAATTTTAGTGTATCTGAGCATGTGCAGAAGAAAGACACTAATGCAAATTTCAAATCGAGGCCAGCTGAGAGAGTCAAAAGTACCTTTGTTATGATGAAAATCTGGATGACAGACTAGTCAGCTAATTCAAGACGGTATTGTCAGATATTTGGATGACAGACTTGTCAGCTATTTGAAGACGGTATTGTCAGATATTTGGATGATAGATCTGTTAGCTATTTGGATGACGGAGTTGTCATCTATTTTGGATGACATAGCTGTCAACTGTTTCGATGACAGATATGTCAACTATTTGTCAACTATTTAGATGAAAGACGTGTCAGCTATTTGAAAGACAGAATTGCAAACTATTTGAAGGCCATAGATGTCAACTTCTGTTAGTACTAAAAACATCAGTGTTATATTTTTTGTTTTGCTATGATACACGATCTTAATAAATATTTTATTTTAAGCCTTTTAATTACCTGTCATGTGTGTGAACTTCCTAAGTTTTAAATTCATGTAACCGCTTACTAATATGTTTAATCTTTGATATCATTGTTTTTCATATTGTCATCATATTAATATTTAGTTCTATCTGCAGTGTATTTAAACTTCATTGCGCAATTTTTACCTCTGTTGCGCAATAGGAACATGTTTTCTTCGAAGATGTGTATAGCTTTGCTGATATATCTTCCATGACGTTAACTATAAACATTTAAAATGCGATAAATAACTTGTTCTAAACTTTACAAAGTTAATTAGCTATTTTTTACTGTATACACTTTATGGTCTTGATATTTGACCAGCAGTGCAACATTTTACTTTTAATTTCAAATGCCGGTCTTGACTGTAATGCTAAGCGTATGAGTCGAAATATTTGTCAGAAACGTTTCAGATTGAGTTGGTACGGGAGGAGAGATGTTGTGGGTGGTGGTGACGGATAACAATATTATGGTTTCCTTGATATATGTTGCTCTTTTAATTGTTGAACGATTCAAATTTCATACGAAGTTTGATAAAGATAACAGATACAATTGACAATGATAATGAAGGGGAAATAACTGCGATCATTTTTAAGTACTCCTTGGAATTTGACGCTTTAGTTCAATTTGATATCAATTGGAAATCGACATCTGTATCCGTAGATATATGGAAATATATCACGACTGAAGTAGAAATGTTATTTGTTCAAGTTTAGCGATGTCTTGACTGATGATATGAGCTATTTTCATATAACGGATGAATTATTTCCTTATATCTACAGAAAGAAAGATTTTCTTTTTCTTACATATTTTCTACTTTTGATTACATATTTTTGACTCGGTGTTTTCAATTCTGTGCCAGTGATTATGAGAGTGATGAGCGATTAAATCGAAAGTAGAATGATTCTGAGTAATTATACATAATCTAGGGTTTCCCCTAAAACTTGTACCATTTTGTCGCAGAGTATTACATGTATGGGTGATGCTAATTATTCAATAGCAACAGGATAAACAGGTTCAGTCAATGAAAATTGGCACAAAATCAGTTAATAATAATTTCTGCAAGCTAAAAAACTAGGTGCAGTAGTTGTTTGAAGTTTAATTTTAGTCTTTTTTAAAAACTTAGTATAGTGTTATCATATATTAAGATCCGTTTACACCTTATGGAGAGAGAGAGAGAGAGAGAGAGAGAGAGAGAGAGAGAGAGAGAGAGAGAGAGAGAGAGAGAGAGAGAGAGAGATGAGTTAGGTTCTTAAACGGAAGAATATTAGTTTTAGGGTTTATATCGGTACAATAGGGATACTAGTTCTATCGCCATTGTAGTGATATCAATTATTTTTCTTTCACAGCGATATATGTTACTATAAAACAGCTTGGATATGATTTGGCCCCTTTCCTTTTTAATCGACCATCGATATGAAAGAAAATATACATTTATCGAGCGGAATTGTTTGAAGATGTCAAAATTTATTTTACCCACTTAACATTAGTGTATTTAGTAAACTGTTCTCAGAGTTATGCGATTTTTATTTTGTAAGCCACTTACATTTTCTATGCCACTTATATTGTTATTTTCATTTTCTATGCCACCTACATTGTATGATATTTTCTGTTTTTTATTTACTCTTCAATCTTTTATATTTGTTTCTGTGATTCTCCTTGTATTATTTTTTATATTTTATAATTTTATCCTAAATTTAATATTATAAAATTAAGACAGTGTACTATATAACGCCTGTACCATCCGTTCAGTATTATTAAAAACAAATTGAAATTCTAAGCACACTAAACAGTTTAAAGTTCAGGGGTCAAGGGTCAGGGGTCAGAAACAAATCGCATAGACATTCTACAGTATCATATTTTTGTATACTGTCTACATTAGTACTTTACATGGAATGAATAATTATTGAATATATATATATATATATATATATATATATATATATATATATATATATATATATATATATATATAGGTTTATAATTTTTTAATCAATTTAAGCAGATTTTCTTTCGTTAGCTATTAATCCGTGGATTCTATTTTATTACTCTTCCTTCCAAAAATTTAAGGACTGAGTGTTAATATTGTTAATAATATTTATGTTAAAATACGTTCGTGTTCTTAATATTCAATGCATAATTATATATGTTAAAATACGTTCGTGTTCTTAATATTCAATGTATAATTATATATGTTAAAATACGTTCGTGTTCTTAATATTCAATGCATAATTATATATGTTAAAATACGTTCGTGTTCTTAATATTCAATGCATAATTATATATGTTAAAATATGTACATGTTCTTAATATTCAATGCGTAGTATGTGTGTTAAAATATGTACATTTATGGGTTACTGCATTTGTATGGGAAAATATGAGCGAGTTTTTCGATGGCTATACTGCACGACCTTGGGAGTGCAGTATATCCATCCGACAAAACGAGTTCATATTTTCCCATACAAATGCAGTAACCTTTTTATTATATGCTCATTTTCTTATTCTATCCAAGGCTTAAATATATAAATAAAAATACACTACAAGAAACAAAGTAACTGAATGTATGCCGTATTCCAAACTAAATACACAAGCGTAGATGGATCCTTACACAACAACATTATCAATGCGCACGTAACTCCGCCCAGATAAATTTGAAGTTGGTCGCGCGCTAGAAGTAAGTTTCGAAAGAAAATGGCGTTTGGTCTACCTAAAATTGAAATTTGGAGTCATATTGTGAATGAATGCGCATTGCAACAACTTTTCCATTTGATCTGGAATGAATACGTTTTGGTATTTTTGTCGATTCGACGCAATTTCGTGATTATGGTCTGGATTTATCTACATGAAGTAACTTACATCGGATTCCAGCAGCGTCTGTGCCAGTTCTACATGAAATACATCGTATTGAAGCAGCGAGGCTGAAGTGTGTTGACATTGGCATGCGTGTTTCTGTTCTGTCATTGAATGATTTAGATCATAATGTGGGAAAAATATGAAGTCTTTCAATTGCAATTATCGAAAAGACGCTGTGGAATTTAATGTTTATTTGATTTTGAGTGCAGTATGGAGGACGTAACTGCACTTGGGATATACTCGAAATTACAGTACAATTTCGAACTGTGTGATCAACCTTGAGAACCCATGACATGGCTCATGTAATTCGGATTTGCAGAACTAAGAGAGTACATTCTGAGGAAATTCAGGATGTAAAATTGTAAGTATATTTTTGCCATTTTTTATTACCAGCTAAAGAAGACAGCTTATATCTTATAACTTGCATGTTATTTTGTAGGGACCCTGTCTGGCGTCTTAGCTAGCCTAAATCTGAAACATTGTATCAAAAAGTTAACGCGGAATGTGCCAAGCTGCTGATATGTGGCAGTCTATGAAACATCTGCTTTAGTTCATTCAGAAACAAATTTAATCAACCAAAACGTAAAGCGTCTACTACACGAGTGTACATGAATTGTTTACAAAGTAGTTCCTAATACACTGTTGGGCACACATGTCTTGCACGTGAGTGCAATGTGAAGATGTGCAATATCGTAAAATATTGCACGATTCTGACAATGTAAAGCTAACGGAGAAAAAAATTAGCATATAATAAGTCTTAATATTCAATGCATAATTCTGTTATAACATTCACATTTAAAACATTTATTTTCAGCATGTAATCGAATTTTCCTACTTGTTATTTGGGAGTACAGTATGCCCTTTCCTGACATTTGGTGAGATTTGTTGTTTTTATTTAATTCTCTAAGATTTGGGTCACTGTTACTTCTTGTTATGAGTTATAGATGCTCATCATCAAGGGACCATGGTTGTGTACACATTATAGAAATAAAAATGAAAATATATTATCCTGGTTTATTATTTTTTACTGGGTTCGCTCAACGATTGAGGTATACAACATTTCTACGATCTCTACAAAACGATATTTTTTCCTTACCTGTGTGTGTGTGTGTGTGTGTGTGTGTGTGTGTGTGTGTGTGTGTGCAGACAGGAAGGGGTGATTTTTGCCATTTTTATTACCTCGTCAATATTATATATTTGTGTCTGTGATGGTCCAGGTATTATGTTGTAATTACGTTTTAAAAGTTTATCAGAAAATTTACTATTAACGATTTTGATAGTTTACTATATAACGCCTTTATCATCAATTTAGTATTATTAAAAATAAATTGAAATTCTAATCACAGTAAATGTTTTAAAATTGAAGGATCTGAAGTAAATCGCATAGATTTTTGTATACAATCCTTATATTTTTGTATACAATCCTTATATTTTTGTATACAATCCTTATTAGTACTTTTCATAGAATAAATAATTTTTTGTCGTCAGTTTCTTGTTTAGTCAATTTTAGCGGGGGGGGGGGGGTCTTGGCTTTTCTTGCGAGGGTTCTTTTTATCCCTGTTCTCTCCACAAATTGAACTTTGTTTTTATCTGTCAGCAATTGGAGGGTCATAAATTGACGATTGGTAGTAGCAGTTGCATATCTTGGTCAGCACGTGTAAATGGTTCTCAAAAACTGAAACATAGGAATATATAGTGATTTGCAATCGCATTATTTTTCATCGGTGTTGAAATTGTTTTCGTATGCATGCTTAACGGAGATAGGAGTACGCGTGCCAGGCGTAATAAGTATCTCCGTTAAGCATGTGATCAGTCCGCAAGCTCACTATAAGCGATTTGCTCCGTAATTAAAATCAGACTTGAAAGGTAATAAAATGAAGTCTGCTAAAGTCAGACTTTAAAGGTATACAAAATTATACCTAAATTCAGACAGCAAGAATACGGTTATTTTGAGCGACCTTGGTGTGGATTTAAACATATATTTGCAGAATCATCATTCCAAGTACAATAAAATCTGAGAGAGATAAAGGAGTGAGCAACAAATTTGAGCTTAGTTTTGAAATCTCTCCTGATCAACAACTGCCATTACTTTAATAACGTGGCTGACAAGATTAACCAAGGCAGAGGATTTAAAACAATAAAATTAGATGCTAAAAGGAAAATATTCTTCGAGCCAGATATCATGCGTTCTGTTTTATCCAAATGTAACGATAGTTTGTAGTCAGTGAGCCAAAGATCTCCGGATTCTAGTTCTTTCCCAAGATACGTTAGAAGTGAACATCTGATACAAAAACAAGTTCTAATGCGTTAGTTCCTAGTTTTTGCTGTGTTTTACACGAAAAGTCTATGATAATATTGTACATGTGGGAATATAAAAAAGTTGAACATACATGTATCGCTTGCATTTTTTCCACAGTACCGTATGGACTACAATTAAATATACTGTATCACTTGCTCTAAAGATTGTGCAATACCGTGTTTTTTCCACATTGTGTCTAAAGCTGTACTGAGTGGGGAGAACCCATAAATTACTCTTACACGCTGAGACCATGCAGCTTACAGAAAAGAACAGCTATGGTGCTTTCAAATGTCATGAATATTTTAACACCTATAGACGACCGCCAATTAATGATCATATTAATTATTTAAGATACGTTATTCTGAATTCCATAGTCTTTGGTGCCTGAATATGAAAGTGTTTATAATTTTGGAAGGAAAATTATCACAGGTAGTACACCGTCGAGTGAAAAATAACGATTTCTATATTTATGCTTTATTTGTCACGGGTCACATGGTGAGCAACCTCGAGGTACATACCTCTACACAAAGGACAGTAAAAACAGTCGAAAGATTAAAGATAAATAAGCTTGTTGTTGTTATAGGGTTTAACGCCATTTTTCAGCACAAGATAAGCTATACATGGCGGCCAGTATTAATGGTGGAGGAAGAACCCGGGAGAACCCGGAAAGAACCACCGACCCACGAGAAGCTACCGGCAAGCTTTCTCACATAACCACATTGGCCGAGCCCGAGACTCGAACCCACGCAGACAGAGGTGATAAATAAGCTAACTGATTATTCTCTACTCTGACAATGACAATAATGTGTTGCGTTATTTTCCTCTTAGCTTATATTGTAAACACACCTCTGAATCGACATGTGGGGTGGGGGTAATCCTATGGCTAATTGCTTGTTAGTCAGGTTTGGATAGTCCGGTCAGAATATATAACAAATGTCAGAACTGTGATTCAGTCAGAACACACATCATGCAAACAGACAGTAAACTAATACGTGGTGATTATTTTTTTTACCATTACACTGTTGTTGTAGGATTTAACGCCATTTTTGAGCACAAGATAGGCTATACACAGCGGCCAGTATAAATGGTGGAGGAAGAACCCGGGAAAATCCCAAAAAGAACCACCGACCTACGAGAAGTTACTGGCAAGCTTTCTCACGTACCCCCACTGGCCGAGCCCGATACTCGAACCCACGCAGACAGGGGTGGGACGGCAGTGACCACTCTGCCACTCGGGGTTCCTTAAGCTATATCAGTAACTTTTGATCGCATCGCGTCGAAATTTGTAGAGACTGTCTAAATCATGATACTGAAAACTCTAGAGGTAAATTCTATGGGAGTATTTTTGTACCCTTCAAGCTACGGATCTATTGGTGTCCGGAAAATAAAGATAGCAGTTGTTTAGCAAGAAGATTTGGAGTGCTATGGGAGTCTAAGGTGTACCCTTAAAACCTGGGGTCTAGGGGTATCAGGAAAAATAAATATTACATCTTATTAGCAATACGATTTGGAGACGATTAATTTCATTAAATTTAATTAATTAGACTCTTTATAACAAACTCATATATTCAGATTTTGAGATCGCACGAATTGAGAATAAAGAAAAGGAAAACTAAATTACCATTATGAGAGTGTAGGATTGATAAGATCGAATATACAACTTGCTCGTTTTATTTACAAGAGGGCACTTCATTTCGCGAAGTCCTATTTTCAACATAAAAACAAGGATGGGAAATTCGGTTGCTAGGTGTCGATTACTACAATGAATATAGTACTAATGACTGTGCATTTTATTTAATGGTTTTTATTACGCCGTGCAATAATTCAGTTGTATTCTGAGCCAATAAACTTCAGACACACACACATCATAAACTTCCAAAATAGCTGACATGACACAAATCTCCCAATATTAGAGGACACAATGGAAATGAAACGTGCCTTTATTTTATTTAACATACATAATCATATTTTAAAAACTGTATTCTTGTCTGTTCTTCGTATCCATCAATAGGAGCAAAATTACAAGATTTAAAGTTGATCTTTCATGATTCTCAGATGACATAATAAATACATGTTCTGGTTAAATACATGTCCTGGTTAAATAAAACTTGGTTGTCTGTAAACAAAGCAAAATGCATTAATGTTTCAAGCGTAAGGACAGAGTCTCCTTGTTCTTGACTAACAATTTCTCATTGTCTAAACCAAATAATAATGTATATGCCCCTCAATTGAAACCTCGCAAATTCTAGCGTTATTTGAAGGACCCTGGGCATGCACTCGTACGAGCAGATAATGTCAAAACCATTTACTGAAATAAAATTCAACTTCATAAAGAAAAATTTGTCGTTTACACTAGTTTTTAACGCCATTGGTTTAAACAATATTTATTTACCAATAATGTCATCTTAGAATGTACATCAAATTGAAGATATGGAGAATTGAGCGACAAAAATACGATTATTTCAAGCTTTCTCCTCTTTTACAATATGTTTTTTTTTTTTTTTTTATAATGGGGCTAATGTGAATAATGAATTGCAAACAGTGAAACATGCTTATGTAGTATTAAATTATCAATACACTATTATAATAATGTCAGAAAGTAACAAATATGTGTTCACATCAGAAACATGTTATTGTGTACTTGGAAATCAACAAAAGGGGAGATGAGAAAAAATAAAGATGTTGGCACTTATGGAATGGGGGAGGGTGGTATATGTTAAACGTGAAGACATCAGTAATAAATAATCAGGCAAATCTTTAGATGTAATTATGTATTTTTGGACCGCCATGAAAACATCTCGTTGATCTCAACCGATTGCAGTGGGTTACCCGTTAATAAATGACGTTTTATTATTTAAGTATAGATCTGTATTATGGAAATAATTTTCATAGTTTTTTCTTTATTCCTATTGTTTCACAGGTTGAACTTATATCCTTATATTTTCACATTTGAAAATGTAAGATTTTCCATCATACCTTGACACGCTTGATTGTGTGCGCCTACAAAAGTTATACCTGCAGCAACAAAAACGAGAACTTTGTGAGCTACAACAAATAGATAGAAATTGCGTTACATTTCAGACATGGAAATTAATCTTTGATGAAGAAATTTGATCCGACGCCGTTCGCGTTTCTATGAAGTTATTTCCCCTTACTTGACAACAACGAAAAACTCGTTGTGATGCTTTTCATACAGAGTTAAATAGTTTACAAAATGTCAAAAAAAAAATGTTGTTGTTGTTGTTGTTGTAGGGTTTAATGCCATTTTTCAGCACACGATAGGCTATACATGGCGGCCAGTATTAATGGTGGAGGAAGAACCCGGGAAAACCCCGGAAAGAACAACCGACCCACGAGAAGCTACTGGCAAGCTTTCTCACATATCTACATTGGCCGAATCCGAGACTCGAACCCACGCAGACAGAGGTGAGATGGCAGTGATCCGTAACGGACAGCGCTTTAGACCACTCGGCCACTCGGGGCCCCTAAAAATGTAATTTACTGCAACATATTAGGTCAACCCAATCCATCCACTCTCTTAGATCACGTATATTATATGATCAGCCAGTGACAGTGAGGTGAATTTATGAAAATGGGGCGGGCGTGAGGGTGTTGTGCCGTAGAGTAAGTTTTATCTTCTAAACTTGGATTCTGGGGCAAGTTTAATAAAAATATATTTTCTTTTTCTACATTAATATCGGATATATTTTATCTTGTGGTACCAAAACCGATATATTTTAACCCGTGGCTTCGCCACTCTTTTAAATATCACGTTGTTGTACCACACGATGAAATAAATTCGGTATTAACGTAGGAAAAATACTCTGTAAATCTGTGATATGGGAAAGATTTTTATTGTTCCGTTTATGAGAGTGATATATCTAGTACAGTCCACAGGTGACTGACGCGAGCTTAATTTTGAAAATAAGGAATAACCTGAACGGAAAAAAAATCATATGGAGGGACAAAATTACCTCATATTACCCCATGACCCGTTCTCACATAGGAACCTGTCAATTATACCATAAAAGAGACAAGATAAGTAACTTTCGAAAACTTCGTTCCACGCCTGACCCTCCTCCTCCTGCTGCTATTGCCGTCTTTGAAGGAAGGCGGCCATAATATGAGATATTTTTCTATTCATCAAGCCATCATTGCCTTTTCTGCGTTGCACCAAACTGAAGTTAAGGCCTCCGAAACTTAGAATTGGCTCGAAGTTTGCTTGCCTGGACTAAGTTGCGCGCAACTTGCGGTATTTACTGAGCGCTACAGTGCTTGCGACTCTGCGATACATTCCTTCATTAATCTGAGAAGAGCGGAAGATGCAAAAGTAAGTCCCTACTTACCATTAACTCGATTCAACTTAAGAATCCGGTTCCTTGGAAGAATTATACATTTGTCATCTTAAGTCCATTTCATTTCGAACACAAGATATACTTTTTATACATACATACAGTACGGAGCACACTTCAACGGCGAAATATGATTGGCTCAAAAGGTAATCTTTTAACAACATCCATTCATCTGCTTCATGATGTTACCGACTAAAAAATATTGAACATGCCCTTGGAAAATTTGAGTTTGTCCCAAACTTAATATCCCAACAAGAGCAAAACAAAAAGACAAAATATTATATATTTTAACGAAATCGCATTATATTTATTGAAACGTTTGTTTTATTTGTGTTTCTTTTGGAAACTTACAACCATATGCCGATAAATATTGTTATCTAAAGTATATATGTACATAATACACGTAGATAAATATGTTGATTAGAAAGAAATGCAGGCATAGCTTCCATCTTTCATAACTAATCTTTAAAATATGCTGTTACAGTTCAATTCAAAATGTGGTAGATAAAGACATTTGCATCTGTAGATATAAGGAAATATATCACGAGTGAAGTAGAAATGATGTGTGCTGAAGAGCAGCGAAGCCGGGTCTGATTGTATGAACTATTTTCACACCACAAGTGAAATATTTACTTACACATGTATTCATCCTAGATGGATAAAGGTCCATGCTATTTTCTAACATATTTTGATGGCAACTTGTATGGATTTTTCTATTCATGCCGTGCGGTTAACGGTTGCATTGCTACATGGATAAAATATGTTTGGAAATTTACAACAATTTTTAGAACAGTGGTTCATGTTGCGTACTTTGTCAAATAAACTTTGTTCGGTGACAGACGTTGTACCCAAATTCCAATGTTACTTAATTCCGGATTGTAATCAGCCATTCTCAAGTAATCCAACATTTTCAAAAATGATTAATGGACGTGACGGGCTGTAAATTCTGAGTTAGTATATTTAGTCCAGAGTTTTTCCTTAAAACTTTTTTGTTTTTCTCATTAGTGTAAGAGGTACCGGTGACACTAATTATTGCATGGAAAAAGGATCAACAAGTTCAAGCAATGAAAATTTGTATGAGCTAATTAAATAGTTAATGCTGTTTGAAGACTGATTTTAGGCATTTTTGTGAACTTAATATAGTGTTAGCATATTTAAAAAAAAAAAAACGCTAATGTAGAGAGAGAGAGAGAGAGAGAGAGAGAGAGAGAGAGAGAGAGATTTTAACACGAGCAGATATATTTCCTAAACAGGAAAATAACAGTTCCGGAGATGACATAACCACTGGCGATATCGATTTCTTTCTTTCATATCTGTACGTTTCAGTATTATGAAATATATAATAAAGCAAATATACTACCTCTTTGATGCAACTTTAGTCCGTTTATTTTTAAGAAGCATAGATCAGAAAAAAAAAAAAAAACATGCATTGGGCCACAATTTATCACTTAGTAACAAAAGCATGATATCATGTTCTCAAAAATTGTTTGAACAATTTTATCATTTTATACGTGTCTTTTTCTTTCCTCTTATTCGCCTAACTGCAGGGACAAACTAATATACTTACAGAATTTTAAATGAAATAAACTCTGTCTAGCCAAGTTTGTCCATTAGAAAACATTATTTTGTATGATGTTCTCTCAATTATGTGGTCGTTATTTGCTGTGACACTTATATTCTTTCATTTTTGCCTTTATATTTACTCCTCAATATTATATTTTTGTGTCTGTGCTGCCATATTATTTTTAATTTCTTTCTTGAACTTTTATCTTAAATTTCATATTAAACAATTTTGACAGTTTACAATATAACATATTTATCGTAGATTCAGCATTTTTTAAAAAAAAAAAAACCCACAATAAACCCCGATTGAAATTATAAGCACACTAAAAAGTTTAACAGTGAGAGATCTGAAATAAATCGTATAGATTCAAGGTTAGAATATATAAAGAGGCATACTACAGTATTTTTGTACACGTGAGAATCGTTCTCAGAAATTGAACTAAAACAAAGGAAATATGTAATAATTTGTACTTGCATTACCTCATTTTGTTCGTTTTAATAACTTTTTTGTATGTATGTGTATCAAAGTAAGCTCTTATGCTTGGCACGCCTATTAATAAGAAAGTGCACGCACACTTCCACACCAAAGATCTGCTCCATAATTTATTAAATATTAAAATCAAACCTAAATCTAGACAACCAAGATACGAATAATTTATCGAAGACTTACTTCACTTCGATGCAAACGTATATTTGCAGAATCATCGTTTAAAGTACAATAAAAGCTAAGAACACTAGATTAGTGAGCGATAATTTTATCTTAATTTGAACTCTCTCCTGATTAACAGTTGTCATCACTTTGATGACGCGGCTGACGTGACTAAGGACGGCAGAGGATTTAAAACAGTAGAAAAATGTATTGAGATTTTAATATTGAAATATTGGAATAATACCGAAGATTAAGAGGAACTGCTCTGCGGATTTTGACTTAATTAAGAACGTGAAAATTTGTAAGCGAGATTGAAATGTGATTCAGCGGTCGTCCAAGTGCCATATTAGTCAATTTTGAGGACAGAAACCACTCTCCATCAACCTGGATTTGATCAAATTAGGCCCACTGTTGCATCACGGCGGGGTACATACATGGTGGGGTACGTACATGATAGGGTACATACATGGTGGGGTACATGGTATATAACAGGTTATGTTTGATTTTATTTTAAAATTTTTTAGATAGCTGGAAATGAAACGAAAATAAAACAAAGATCAGACTACAAAAACAAAAATCAAGTCTATTATGTTGTATTGCAATATTGAAGATCTTTGATACAGTTTTCTATCCATGAACATCCATTTCTAAAGAATTTATGGTCATGTTATCAGACTGAAGAAAACGAAAAATGGTCTTATTTGGGATTGTAACAAAACCCCAAACAATATTTATAATGATTTTAGATTTGAACACATTTGTCTTCGGAAAAGCTCGATGCTGTAATCTTACAAGAATCTTGCTCGACAAAAATTAAAGTCATAACTGATCTCAACTCAGTTTCCTAGTACAGACGATTCCTAAACTTATACAGAAGATCACATGGCAATCACGAGTCACGGGTTAACTCAAAATGTAACATTAATTGATCTATTGATCACGTCCATCCCATTTCGTCCCCTCAGTTCTTAAGAAAAAGAAACGCATCAGTTTGGAACATGTATTTATTCCTCAAAATGAATTTATTATAAAGATTTCGATGTTGACATGATCGACATAAATCTAAGATGGAACAGTTGAACACTACAGATTGAAACCGTTGACTTTTTGAAAACTGTGCAGATTGGAACAGTTGACGTTATGAACATTCTGCAGACGATCATTCAGAACGATCAACAAAATGACAATAAATTTATTATGCGTTAAACTTTTCTTGGTAACTAAAAGTGTACATTGTTAGATGTTATTTCTCTCTTGTCTGATATTGTATATTTACAGCTCTTATAGATTTCAAACATATATGCATCGTTCTTTGCAAATTCTATCAGGCATGTAAACTGAAAGGCCACTAATGACATTGGAATATCATAATATTACATATATCAGGCATGTAAACTGAAAGGCCACTAATGGCATTGGAATATCATAATATTACATACATCAGGCATGTAAACTGAAAGGCCACTAATGGCATTGGAATATCATGATATTACATATATTCCTTTGTTACATGTATGTGTTTAAAACGTATGGCAATATATCACATTTACATTTAGATTTACATTCGGAAGACCTAAATCACATTTGTCTAGATTTACATTCGGAAGACCTAAATCACATTTGTCCAGATTTACATTCGGACATTTGTCTAGATTTACATTCGGAAGACTTATATATCACATTTGTCTAGATTTACATTCGGAAGACCTAAATCACATTTGTCAAGACTTACATTCGGAAGACCTAAATCACATTTATCCAGATTTACATTCGGACATTTGTCTAGATTTACATTCGGAAGACCTAAATCACATTTGTCTATATTTACATTCGGAAGACCTAAATCACATTTGTCTAGATTTACATTCGGACATTTGTCCAGATTTACATTCGGAAGACCTAAATCACATTTGTCCAGATTTACATTCGGATGACCTAAATCACATTTGTCTAGATTTACATTCGGAAGACCTAAATTATAAGCAGATCTTAATAGCAACATGCGAGTTTATTCAATGATGTATTCCTCAAACTATCAACGGGTCTTCATACTTCTCGGGTCGGCAGCGTGTTCTTGCTCTATAAATCCCCATTCCCACTAACAAAATGAAGAAAATTCCTCCAAAGAAAATTCCATACCGTACACCGATGTAAACGACATCATCTGAAAAGGACAGTTTAAAAATCAATCGATCGTTACCCTTTCAAATCTATTCCATCATGCGGTATAGATTTGCATGCAATTGGTTGTGAAAAGAATGACTGCGTATCAAAAAATAATAAGTGAGTATTTGCCATACAACGACAGAAGCATTTCAAAACAGGAAATATATATTAGTAACAGCAAAACTAGAACTCTGTAACTAAAATTTTTTATATACTTTTTGGGTTTACAAAGGCTAATGTATAAAGCATTTTCCAAAGGCTAACTTATAAGGCATTTTCCAAAGGCTAACTTATAAGGTATTTTCCAAAGGCTAACATATAAGGCATTTCCAAAGGCTAACATATAAGGCATTTCCAAAGGCTAACATATAAGGCATTTTCCAAAGGCTAAGACATGAGGCATTTTCCAAAGTCTAAGATATAAGCCATTTTACAAAGGCTAAGATAAAGGACTATTTAAATTCTAAAGGTTAACATATAAGGCGATTTAAACTGACATACTAGCATTACACCCTGCGACTTATATGCATAGTTTTCCAATGTACTGACCAACTTACTATTAAAGTAGATCTACAACTTACTAAAGATCTACCCACATCATTTAGAACTCTTTAGTACACACACACGCGCGCGCGCGCACACACACACACACACACACACACACACCTCTACCTTTAAAGTTTAGTTATTGTGTAATTTATGTTTACATACTATTATCATGACAGGCCACCTTCCTGGTGTTCCTCAGTATCTGGATAATAGTATTATTTCCGTCAATAACATTTCTTTCAGCAATGGTTGTGTCATTTGAATAAAAACGTGACGAATTAGGCAATACTGTGAAATTTCCGTTGACATTCAAACTGGAAGCATTATTCACTACAGCTTCTCCATTCTTAATGACCTTGGATACCATACTGTCATTGCAGTCGTCCTTGCCGCCTCCAGACAGTCGGATTTTCGATGAACTGGATATCGTTTTTGAGGCTCCTTTGGGTGATACCGTGGTATCAGTGAATGATACACAATCTGTACTGACAGCTCTAGTGGGGATGATTGTTAAGAATAAACTGTCAAAAGAGGAAGTTGTCGCGTACATCGGCTGAAAACATTAAATATGAAGAATATCGTCACTTTTAAATTGATATTTTTCATTGAACACACATGTTAAACGTCTGGATTCTGTATTGTTAGTACTTACACAATAATTCTGCTTTTCCAAAGTTAGAAAACTAAGTCAATAGTTGATAATCCAAACTAAGGCGTTAGAAATGAACATTTAACGCCTTTAAAAAAGTCAGTTCAAACGCTTTTGAATTATATTGTAACGCGTTAGTTCCTAGTTTCTCGTGTTTGACACTACGAAATAACCATTGATAATACTGCTTACATGTTAGCATATAAAAAACTGGACATACATATATAACTACTTTCCACATTGGCGTATGGATTTACAATTAAGAAATTAGTATTCGACATTTCCATGCACTCCGATGACGTGAATACTCATGTTTAGCAATGATGTCAACCTACCAGCAATTTCCAAATTATTGACGTGCATGTTTAACACGATTCAAACAAGTTAAGAGTTAAGAGCTACCCACCCGCTTTCTTGAGCCAGTCGATGAATCGAGTGTCAATAATTATGGACATGTAAACGTTTTACCTACTATTAGAAACGATAGAAAGACAGTTATTGAAATAATTTTATGGCTTTAAAAAAACAAAAAAAAAACAAAAAAAAAAAAACAGAACAGTTATGACTCCATGTGAATCGGGCTTTCGTCCACGTCATTCGTAGGAAACTGCACTGATTTGGTTGATCATTCGTTAAGGGATATTAATGACAGGAAATTCAATGCCGTTTTATTGATAATGTTAATTATACAGTCTTAATAATACACTATCAGTATATATTGTAACAAAACCCTCATTGCGATGGCTTTCATCATATCTCAGTAATAGCTTTACAAGTGACGAATTGGTGAGGTATTGATTCGGATTTTGAGGAAATTTTCATTGGAGTACCACCGTGAACAATTGAAGGTCCTTTCGTATGCATAGTACAGTATATTGGCTACCACAGGGATCAAATGAATTTCCATTGGAATACCAGTGATCAATGAAGGTCCATTCTTCTTCACAGTACAGTATATTGGAATACCATAGGGTACAAATGCAAACCCTTTCTTTTTCATAGTACAGTATATATATATATATATATATATATATATATATATATATATATATATATATATATATATATATAACCCACTTGCATGTAGGGACCATGCATCCTACAGAAAAGAACAAATATGGTGATTTCAAATTTGTATTCATTAAATGGAGCATCTCTTGTCACTGTCCAGCAATAGTTTGCTAGCATTGATGGGCTCCTTTTGCCCTGATAGCGTTTTTCAATTGTTGCAATGTCCTGGTGAAATCGCTCTTCGTATTCGTCGTTCACTGCTCCGCAGTTCGGTGGAAAAAATGTAGCTGAGAGTGTAAAAAATGTATCTTTAGTGACATGTTTTTATCTGATTCTACCAGTCCTTCGCTTATATCTAAATCAGTTGCTACCCAGTTAAAATCTCCTATAATACATGACTCCTGAGCATAATGTTGTATGTACTGGGTTAATTTGGCTATAAAGTTAGATTTCCTTGAAAAACAAAAGTCCCCCAGCACGGACATAAAAATTAAATACACTCCAATTACTTAAAAGCATAAGGACTCTACCTTGGTACGTCTCCTCCAGTTTCTGTTAAGGAAATATGATCTTATTTTCCCTTCTCGCTCCATTTTTTCCTTACTTAGTGTAGGCATACTAGCGTAACTCTAGACTTTAAAAAATATTTGAAAACAATTTACTAATGATGTATGTGAAACAATACAAATTTTACACAATTTAAATAATGGTAATAGTGAAAATGACAATCGAGGTCCTCGTTGTACTATCCTGCATCAAATACAGACAAATGCAGAACAAATATCTGAGTTTTAAGTGAGCAGAGTGAACACAGCTCACTACACATAATCCAAAGTGTTGAGAATCTCGCAGATGAATATCGCAATTTGCTCCCAGTTGCTTGTTTAGCGGCATTGTACTGTGTTGTACTGAAATATTGCTCTTGTAGGTAAAAATGTTTTGTGTAAATATTGGTTATACTAAAATAATTCAAAAACCTACATTTGCAACGAGAAAAAGAAATTTGCTGAAGAAAGTTTGTGTGCCTGAATTAAAACAAAATCTGAGCAAGAGAAACTTACTTGTGTTGAACGTGTCCCAACAAACAAGTTCAATGTATTGGAATAGGAACTTGGGGCATTGGTCATAATGCCACTACATACTGTAAGTGGAAATAACAACCTCCACGTACCCATCTTGTATTCCTCTGACAGGCAGGAACAGTTTTCTGTCACGTGTGAATTATTTTGTCTTATTTATACCGTATTATGTCACGTGTCGCTTGGTGAGCACCTTTAGTACATACCTCTACCGTGCCAGAATGGCAGGAAAAGCGATCGGAAAGATTAAAGATAAACAAGCTAATTCATTACTTTGTCCCTAATCTAGGAACGTCAATGACAATTACGTGAGCTGTGTAATTTTCTCCCTAGCACCTGCCAGATGCTACTCAAATCAAACAATTTACCTAACTGGTTTGATCACGTGACTGATTGTCGCGATAGTCTGGCTATAGTCTGGTCCGAAGTTGTAGCAAATGTTATAACTGGGATTTAATATCAAGACAAGTATCATGCAAACAAAGTTATGCAATGCTTTGTAATAGTATGTTATTTATCATTTTATTCTTTCTTGTTATTACTTGGATAAAACTAAACGTTTGAAATAAAGCCAGTCTTCTACAACAAGGGGAATGGAATTAAGCAAACCAATCCATCACATGAAGCGACTACATGCATACATGAGACATATTTAATATCTTTGGCAAAGATTATAAATAAACTAGGACAGTTTTAACAGAACTATGTACAGCCTTTAAAAAATGAAACAAAGAAAACAATCCAACAACATGAAGATTAATATTAACCCCATTTAATATTATTTGTTCACCAAATTCTATCCTGAGCGCGCGCGCGCGCACACACACACACACACACACGTGTTGATTCGGCAAATTGTCTTTTTCAGTTGACTTCTAGCTGAACATAAATTCGATGGTTTTGATATTCTGTTCTCGTGAAGATGATAATGCGCTTTAATTTTTCATTGTTTCTCAGTTATGTTAATTATGCAATTTACTTTCAGCTATAAATCAATCTCTTTGGGTGCAGTTTTTCGTGACGTCAGCAACCGACTATTTTTCCATATTTTGACTTAAACCTATGGTTTATTTTCTAAAATAAATTTCATGTAAATATCGATGTAGTTATAAACATTTTCGCCAACAATGGGACTTTACTATTGATGCGTTTGCTTCAGACAGACATTTGTGTGAAGAGCCATGTTTTACCACGACATACTCGCACTGACTAAGTCGTTACGAACCTACTCGCACAAACTCGTTACGAACCTACTTGCACTGACAAACTCGTTACGAACCTACTTGCACTGACAAACTCGTTACGAACTTACTCGCACTGAAACACTCGTTAAGGAAATAATCGCACTAGTAAATTCATTATGGACATGCCTCCTTCTCGTGCTCAATAATGCTCGCAATCAGAAAATGATCCAGAGAAACTTCACACTCGACAAGGGTAGAAAAAAGATCGATTCGCAGTGCGGGTTCCTCCAGTGACGTCACACGGATACGAGTCACGGAAACTGCCGAAGTTGTAGTGCCTAAGGATATTGTTTTGACGTGTATATGTAAGCTCAGACAATTTTTGAGAGACTGCATAAATCATGCTACTGAAAAATGTAGAGATAATAGAGATAAGTTCTGCGGGCGTCAAATCCTGGACAGAAGCCGGTTTTGAAATTCTGAATGATCTAGTAGATGATCACGGTAATTTAATACCTTTTGAAATGATAAAACAAAAAACTAGAAGCGATGACTTCTTCAAATATTTCTCCATAATATCCAAAATTCCAAAAGCATGGAAAGATGCCATAAAAAACCATTTATCACATAATTTTGATAAGCAGCAGGATAAAATAATGAAATTGCAAAAACATAATACACTCAAGTTTGTTTACAAAGATCTTTTAAAAAGGTTAAAAGGCAACACACTGCTAAGCAAGAAACTTGGATGCAAGTATTAAATAAAAATATAAATAGTGAGGAGTGGTCTGAGATTTATAGCTGGGTAAATGTTGTACCAAGGATAACAAGTTGATCTCTTTTAACTTTAATGATTTTTTGAAAAGAATTAACATATTAGACGACAACAAATGTACGTTCTGTAAGAGTGATAATGAAAGTATTGAACATCTATGATCGCAATATTACTTCACAGTTTTGGTACAGTTTTATTGAACATTTTGCATCTTCTTGCCTAAATATTGTACATTTGTCCAAAAAAGAAACTTTTAGGAAGTGAACAACTGGACAGTGTAATTTCTTGCTTATTTTGGCAAAATATTATATTTTTACTTGCAGATTCAATATGCAAAACCCTTCCATTTATGCTTTTAAGCAAATAGTTGCAATATATAAGAACATTGAAAAATTTGACACTGCTAAGGTAAATAAAAGAGGACCAATTTCTTCAAAAATGGACCTGAACAAATGAATGTGTAGCTTGTATCTGATTTGATGGTAAACAGGAACAAAACACTGTATTATCACAAAGTCTATGTCACCTAGATGCTGTATACATGTATTCGTCTATTTAAATTGTGTATCTAAAGAGATTGTGTGCCATATACATGTGTGCATGCGTGCGCGTGTGTGTGTGTGTGTTTTCTTTTTCTGTAGATTATATATACATTATCCCTAGATTATATGATAACCAGAAATGTTTGATGGTTCCCCGACCCAGTGGCCAACCTATTACGAGCATAATAAAAAAAAAAAGTTCTGCGGGCGTCCAGAGAAGCTTCACACTCGACAACGGTAGAAAAAGATTCGCCGTGCCGGTTCATCCAGTGACGTCACATGGATGCGAGTCACGGAAACTGCCGAAGTTGTAGTGCCGAGGAATAATATTTTGACATGTATGATTTAAGCCCAAGTAATTTTGAGAGACTGCATAAATCATGATACTGAAAAACGTAGAGATAAGTTCTGTGGGCTTCTCAGGTGTACCCTTGAAGCTTGGGTTCTAGAGGTTTCAGGAAAATAAAGACAGCGGTTTATTAGCAAGAAGATTTTGAGTTCTATGAAAGTATCATGTGTACCCTTAAAGCTTGGGGACAAGGAGTATCAGGGAAAAAAAGATAGCAGTTAATTATCAAGACGATTTAGAAACGATTTATTTTCATTATTTAGACTGTAGAAAATAATCATTATTTACACTGCAGACAATCATTATCTAGACTGTAGAAAATAATCATTATTTAGACTGTAGAAAATAATCATTATTTAGACTGTAGAAAATAATCATTATTTATTCTACAATCATTATCTAGACTGGAGAAAATAATCAAAATCTGTTTTTAAGACCACACCAATGAGTGTAAACAAAAGGAAAAATAAATTACCATTACAAGGGTGCAAGATTATAAGGCCAAATATATAATTTACTTGTTTTATTAAAAGTTTAACTTCATTTTTTTTCACAAATTCACATTCATTGTTAAACCAGGAAGGGAAATACATTTATTAGGTGTCATTTAAGAAAATGAATATATTACTTCTAATTACATTTGATTGTTTTTGCTACGCCGTGCAATAATTCAAGTATCTTTTAAACCGATTGCCCTCAGGTGCACACTTCATCAACTTCAAAAATAGATAACATGCCACAAATCTCCCAGTATTATTGGGCATAAAGTCATTTTATTTAATCTACAACTTCATATCTTTTTTTTATCCCTGTATGTTCTTTGAACCCATTGATATGAGCACAAAACCAAGATTTAAAGTTAATCTTACACAATTTTCGGATGACATGATAAATACATGTCCCTGTTAAATACATGTCCTGGTTAAATAAAACTGATTGTAAGACATCGGGGAACCATGTTTGTTAGTACACTTTTCTGAATAGAGCCAAAAGTTATTCTTGTTTCTAACATAAGTATAGAGTCTTATTGTTCTTGACTAACAATTTCAAATAAAAACTTATGCCCCTCAATTGAAACCTCGCAAGTTCTCGCGTTATTTGAATGACCCTGGGCATGCGCACTTGTGCATACACAATGTTAAAGTCACCTACATAAAGTCAACATCACAGTAAAAATACGCAGTCTGTAGATAAAAAATGGAAGTTTATCTACGCATGCTGTTAGAATTAAGTTATAGCTTTAGATTGAAATATAAATAAAAGGAAAGAAGCTTTTCGGTGTAGTTTTATGACTGGTCACCAAAATGGGACTAAAATAGGTCAATGTATTTATTAGACTGGAATCCAACTCAGTTCAAGGTTACAAAGAGTAAATAATTTAGAAATACCTTATTACCGTCTTCAACTGAAAAATGTTGTACGTACTTCACGAAATTCCAAAGACAGTACTAAAAACAGTAAAAAACATTTTGCTCGGTCTTTAAGTCTATGCGCATGTTCGGTCAACTACCATGTTATCATATCGTGTTAGAAACATTTAAAAAGGGCAAATTTAGATATAAGGATGAATAAAATTATATATTTTAAATAAAATGTATGACAGTGGATGGTGTGAAAATTGGATGTTATTTCTGGATAGGAATATTCATTGTAGACATTTTTGCTTGATTGGATGAAGATCTAGCGATATTATATATTAATTACGTGTATGATAATTCGTAGTAGGCATGTTTGCATTTATTGGATGAAGATCTAGCGACATCAGATGTTAATTACGTGTATGAACATTTGTAGTAGGCACAATCTATGAACATGTCAAAACTAAGTACTGTTACAGTCACACACTTGTACAATCCAACACGTCCTTACTCGCCAACACCTACATATAAACAAATATAGGGCACATTCCTCTTGCTTTCATACATCAGGGATTTACAAATCCACTTGCCTGACTCCCGGAACCAGCTCAATTTTGGTTCAGGAGGGAGCGAGAGGGTAGTAAGAAGTCATGTTCTGTTCATAATACCTTATATTCTGCGTGTATTACACCCTGTGATCTCGTCACAGCACATGAATCAGCACCTTTCTTTAGAGTTTATATGGATCCCATTCTTTTGTTGCATAACTGGCCATGGTTTCTTTCAAATATCTTATGTCATTTCCATCTTGTAGCCAATGTCAAGGTCGGTCTAGCATTTTCTCGCGCAGAAGTAATAATTTGAACATTTAATATTTAAAGCCAAATTTTGACAAAAAAGGAATACACACTTATTTCAACTCATCGGATACATTTTAATCGTAATATTCGTACCTATCTATTATCTGCCGACTTTCATCTTCTGGCCTAACCTCAAGCAGCTTGTGATCTTGCCGACTCTATACAATCGGTTTGTTTTGATGCATTTTTCCAATTATAGGGCTTAAATTAACCCACGTGGAGAACTTGGTTCAAAGCGTGATCAATGTACCGAAAATGTAGCCCGGCAATCGGTCTTTATTATCTGTTGTTTATAAGACTAGATAAAAATACATGCGATTTCATTACAATATTCCATATTATATTTTGTCTTATCCTCTTTTTTTACTCGTAATGAGACCTATACTGCCTGTCAAATGAATTCAATGAAGTAAAGAAAGTGTGCTCATTCTCAAAAGTCGGCTTGTCCAGTATTTTGATGTCTGTCGCCGATTTCATTGTTGTTCATGTAGCTGATGTAATGAGTCTGATATCATAGCTGGGCACCTGCAGGGATCTGCACATTGTATACAAGTCATCTTGACCAAGCCACACTGACTGGAACATTAAACTTTCATGCATTCTAACCCATATATATATATATATATATATATATATATATATATATATATATATATATATATATATATATATATATGTGTGTGTGTGTGTGTGTGTGTGTGTGTGTTACTAGCGTATATATCTTTATATCTTTCATTATCGGCGTTTGGTGTTAAGACGCCTCCAAAGATGAAAAGAAACAAGATAAAAGTACACGCGATTTCATTACAATATTCCATATTATATTTTGTCTTATGCTCTTTTTCTATTCATGTAGGGATATTACATAAGCTCATACTTCTCGAGGGCAAGTTAAATTTTTCAGTCAGCTTGACCTGGGCAAGGATACATGCATATAATACATACATACATACATACATACATACATATACATACATACACACACATCCATACATACAAGTACACAGGCCCACATTAAAGCTGCTTTGCTGAATTCACCTTGTCAAGTGAACTTCATATGTTGAGTCCATATGCCACAATGGCATCTCATGTTAAATTCCCTTTACCGTCTTACAAGGAAAACTTTATTCCTTAAAATGGCAGCCAATGCTAAATTCTTATAGGACCACATAGCGGTTCCTATGTTAAATCTATGAAAGCACCAAGACCCTATAGGGTCTCAAAGAAGCGCAGTCCTAGATGACAGGAGATTAAATTGTCTTCTTGTGTGGCCACAGTGACCCACCAGTAATTCAACACACAATAGACTCAATAGTGACACCAAAGGATAAAGTCCCATAGGGTCCCATAATAAAGTCCTAAATATAAGACTTAATAGGCACCATATCAACCTTCATAACTACTGTGTGATGCCGTTTAATCGTTAGCAAAGAGAAATTTTGCCTCAGGAGGATTTCAACCCATTTTCAAACAAGTATTTAGTTTTATTTTGTTCTAAGAAAGTACACGCTGAATGATAAAATGGATCGTCTTTATAGCAAGCGTGCGCAACCATTTTAAGATACGCAGGGGAGAAATTTTTAAAAATTTCTTTCTATAGCAGTCCCGTTTCAAAGAAGTATATTTTTCTTTAAAAGAAATACGTAATATATGACAGAATGCATCATTTTAGAGCAATAAATACAGAGAAGATTAAAAAGTTAAAAAAAAACAACACCTTTTTTGTGTTGCGAAAGTAGTGTTTCAATTGTAATGGAACGTGCATGTTTGTGATTAAAAACCCCAATCTGGCTATGATCATAGACAAAGACAAAATAAGCATGCTGAGATATGAGCTGTATAAAAGTGTATCCCTATGGTAGTTTTACAACACACCAGCACAATAGTGGCTATATGGTGGTAACAAAATGTAAAGTTCTAAAGACGGAAAAATTAAATGGACAGAATCTCAGGATACAAATTTCTCCAAATGAATGTAAACATGAAGTTCTCTGCATGAGGAAATGTAACTATCGCATTCTCCTCACTAAAAGCAAATGTACTCATCTGAGCGCACATTGCCTGAAAAAATATTGCAGCAGTTTTAGAATGATAGGCTATTTGCTGATGACATTTATCACATTCTGTTGCATTTAGAACGAAAAAATGACATTATCCTAATCTATTGTTTTAGAACGAAAAAAAAATGACATCCAAATTCAATCGCAGATCGGCTGACGGCGTCCACATCCACATGAACAAATGCGCTACAAAATCCGATATTCGTAAAAATTTAAAAGGCTGACATTCGTTCTGGTTAAAAGAGACCAAAGATGAAAAATTCGAAATCTTGTATGCCAACAAGACTAGTCGCGTTATGGAAGTACAGAGCATCAGTCCCCTAATTTTGTAGTGGTTTGAGTTCAGTTTGTTTAAAATATACAGTTACAAAACGGGTATCTGCTTTGACCGATCGGTGTCAAACCCTGGCGCGATTCCACTAGAAGTCATAGTTTTCCCTAATCCAAAGACTTCTATACAACTTCTGTTGTAAATTAGAAAGCCCAACGTGTCCATTCTATAATCAATTTTACTCTAATTAATACAAGATCACAGATCTCACAACTTTCCAATTGTCTATCAACCGCGCATCTGCATGGTTTCTGTTCATCAACTTTCCGTACCGTCAGCATTTCACGCCGTAAACTATACAACTTCCCCAAACACGGAACTATTTTCACTACGCTACCTTAGGCCAGTCGAATCATGGTTTCGAGCCACATTTCGCCTGTAAAATTGCATCACATTTGCCACCATGGCGACATAAACGGTTATTTATTCCATTGTGTAATTTACCAGTCACCAACCACAAATACTGCACCTGCAGTCACACAACCAATGTACACCACTAGACTATGGTACGACAGGGTCACTCATGCGGCTCTGACATGAATTCACCAAAAGTAAACCATGGCATTAAGGAAACTCACCAACTCTTCACTCTGTTACATTTGCTCCTAGTAATTGGCTAATTATTTAGGGCTAAGGAATATGTCCACAGGGCCGAGTTCCAATAACCAAACAAGTAATTACAAAAATCTAAGAATTCCTTAAAACGGGGCGCTATAACAAAATGCGCATACTCCAAATTTATTACATTACCTCCGCCTTCAAAAGATCACTCGTCCTCGAGTGACACAAACGTCACACTTATGTGGTCTAATAAAAATTGATTACTTTCCGTAAAATCAACCACCAGCCCGATTAATAATTGCCAAACATGATCAAGATGAAACTAAGAATCAATAACCTTGTTTCTTTCAACAAGTCATTCACATTCTTAAATCAACTTTTATTGGAATCCCTGAATGCTTTTAAGTAAACTAAATGTCAACAATGAACACAAATTAACCAAGTTGAATCCAACATGAAAATGTTCCGGGTTCAAACTTTCTCATTATAATCCTCGGAATATGCCTCAGGAAAGACTTCTCTACACGTAGGTCTCTAACAAGACAACAATGACCATTCTTGTTTACCCGAAAAACTCGAGTCTGGAGTTTGCGTTTCTACCAGGATAACACTAACTCGCTACTAACTGACCAATGCTACAGCAACCGAACATGGCCAAAAGAGAATCCACTTCCGAAAGCAAAAGTTTTAAAACCATCACATAATCGATTCAACTATTCGGTGGTGTGCCATACCATAACTTCATGCTGCTATATATAGTCGATTGGCGCAGATCAATCGGACTTTAACTGCGCGGGTTTTGTATCTCAACCCGTTTGACGCTTTGTCATTAACCAAGCCAAAATTAATAATCACAGGAAACCATTATTACCCACCCATGGGACTATGGCACGACAAGGACTCTCATGCGGCTCTGACCTTAATTCATCAAACGTAAACCATGCCATCATGGAAACTCACTAACACTTCACTCCGTGACGTTTGCTCCTGGTAAATTGGCTAATTATTTCGGGCTAAGAAATATTTCCACAGGACCGAGTAATCACAAAAATCTAAGAATTCCTTAAAACGGGGCGCTATAACTAAAAGCGCATACTCCAAATTTATTACAATATATTTATGTCTTTCTATCATTCCTGTAGATTTAAATGAATGGAAATACTAGTACTAAAATCAAAATGGTTTCTCTCCATTTAATATTGCCATATCAAAATCAGAAATGAAAACGAGTTCTTTTTAATGTGCGCCGGGAGTTGTACAGAAGAAACTCCCTCGGGTCGTGGGGTTTATTTAGCGTCAACACCCTCGGGTCGTGGGGTTTATTTAGCGTTACAAGACAAAAGAAAAACAGGAAAAAACAATACAACGAAACAGAACAAATACTTAATATACGATACTAAAACAGAACAAATACTGTACACAACCCGCACGCCGGTATTTCAATATATAGCAACACGATAATATAAAAACGACAACTTACCAGACACGAAGACCCTAAACATCCAGATACCACAATTCTCGCGAACTGTATTCGTCATAATAGGTGTATACACAATGAAAAACGTGTCGTTCGTCCAGAGACAATACGACGAGCGCCTAGGGCATTTATTAAGTTCGTGGTGCTCGACATTATCGTCTCTTTCATGCGCCTAATGCACTGATCGATCACACTCACTCACTCACGCGCTCACTCATGACAAACATGCACCTGGGTCACATTAAGACCGATAGTCTTGTTTGAAATGGACACATTTGGCCTACAAGGAGCTGAAACGGACACATCTGGCCTACAATGAGCTGAAACGGACACATTTGGCATACAAGGAGCTGAAACGGACACATTTGACCTCCAAGGAGCTGAAACTGACACATTTGGCCTACAAGGAGCTGAAATGCACACATATGACCTACAAGGAGCTGGAAAGAACACATCTTGCCCACAATGAACTGAAACGTACACATTTGGCCTACAATGACTTGAAACGGACACATTTGGTCTACAGTGAGCTAATTCATTTTGGTCAACAGCCAGAGTATCAATAATCTGATTGCTTAAGACATTACTCGTTCAAGCAATTACCCGTCAATTATACAAAGAAAACAACAATGCTGTCATTTTGAATGACCAAAACCATTATATGAGTAATTTCATTAGCAAATTGTGTATGTGTATGTGTGTGTTTGTGTTTGTGATTTAGATCTTTAACGTAGCTTAAACAATTTTTCAGTCATATCGCTACGATGTCTGCAGTGTGGCAGTTTTGAGTGATATCTAGCATTGGGGCATGATGCCGCAGACATGTAGCATCATGTCTCTCACAGATACATTATTCTGACACCAGGCCGACCAGTCCTAACAGTAACCGTTTAATGCTGAGCGCCAAACGAGGAAGCTGCTAGTACCAATTTTATAAGTCTTTGGTATGACTCGGCTGGGATTCGAACCCGCGACCTCCCATATCCAATGCGGACGCTCTAACAACTTAGACCACCGCAGCGGTAATTAGCAAACTGGTAATTCCTCCATGATTCCTCGCACATAAAGATCAAGTCAAATGAGGAAAATAAAGACTCGTCTCAACTTCCGGTATGTAATCACTCATTTTAATATCTGAATATGTATTAAAAAAATATAAAATTGTTTCAAATAAAACGATGAAATAAAGCATCACTATATCGCGGGTATTAAATGATGAAAGGAAATATTGTGCCATCCTTGCTAAAAAGAGAACACTAGTAAAGAGATGTAACTGATTAGGTTGGCATTTCAGTACGTCTGTCTGTCTACCTGCCTATATATGTGTTCAAATAAGACTTGCTGATAAAACCTTAAGAGTTCTCATTTCGGGTTCTGGTTTTACAAATATGTCCCCAACTTTTTATTACGGAACACAAACTTCGCTTAGACATATGCATGTATCTCTCTGTCTGTCTACGTAGGTACCTATCTGTATGACTATCTGTCTACTTAGCTATATATCTGTCCAAATAAGTGCAGTTCAGATTTGTTGATAAAACCTTAGGAGTTCTCATGACAATTGCTGGATTAATCTCACTGCCGATTAGGATCTAAAAATTGTACCCTGAACTATGTAGGTACCCGTTCGCTCTGTTGTGGGATTTTTCAACATACTCATCATTTAGTCCGTCATCTGTTTTGAAGATCCGACAAGTGATCTCTCTCTCTCTCTCTCTCTCTCTCTCTCTCTCTCTCTCTCTCTCTCTCTCTCAAAACTTCCTTTATGCTTCTTTTTATAAATCTCCGCGGCACTTTATTTTCTGTGATGTTAACGCTCCATCCAAACTACTACGATCTGAACGCCCCTAATTATATAATTTTCAAAATCAACATGATATTTAAATAATCATATAATGCTTTGATACAAAATATTACTCTTTTATAATGAAAGTGGTTAATCTCGGGTTACGTTTGAAAGAAAAGTCAAAAGTTGTATTTTAATATGGAATCTTAGTTATATTGTTTCATTTTCGTCTGTGAAAAGATGACAACATTATTTGTTTTTAATAAAATAACAAAGCAGATACGTATCATCGTGTGCATGTTTATACATCTGCACTTGTTCAATCATATTTTATCCGTCAGTCCTTCTGTATGTACCGGTTGTTACGACTATATGGTCTTAAATTAAGTAACAAAAGAAACAAAACCAACAAGTTCTCTAAAACAGTTTAATTTTCTTAGTTATTAAATGAACATTAAAAAGGAACTTACAGTATTATAAACGAAATTCAAAAGAATCCTTAAATGCTCTACACAAGTAAAAAAGAATAGAATATTCCTAATGAATTACAGAATAATAAGGATACAGATATTTTAGCGAAGACTACATTGATTTTGATTTTGAAATTATACATTAAAACAAAATCGAAGAGAAAAGTGAGCAACAAATTTAAGCTTAATGAGAGGTCTTTGCTGATTAACAATATGTCTATGATTTGATAACAATATGTCTATGGTCTGATAACAATATGTCTATGGTCTGATAACACGGTTAATGCGATTAATAGAAGCAGATAATTCAAATATTGAAGTAAAACATAATGAGTTAATTAAAGAAAAAAGACCATATAGGCCCACCTGGCGGTCTAATAGGGCGCCAGGCGAAGTGTCTCTTTTTCTCGGTGGGAGGAGTGGGGAAGGGGGACTAAGCCGTAGTTCACATAGAGCGCAAACAAACCCTTGTCAACGTACTTTTGATTTCATTTTACATATTTGTTTTAGATAACAGGAAATAAAAAAAAGAAAAAACATTCTAGAAAGACAAAGAACAAAACTGATGAGTAGATATAATCATATGTTGTTTTGGAAAGTTTACGATCTTTCACACAGCGTCATACCCCACCCCACCTGCCACAGATCTTTATAATAATAGTGCATTAAACGTGTAAATATAGGTCTTCAGAGAAGGTCTATGCAGTAATCTTAAAAAAAATCATGCACGACGAAAAAAAAGATCAAACTTGTTCTCCGCGCAGTTTGATCCTATTACCTTGGCGATCCTAACGATGACAAGCCAATCACGCGTCACTAGTTAATTCAAAAACAAACTTTAATTTATCCATTGCCAGCTAACTCTACGCTGGAACTGTTGACGTCTTAAAAACTATTCAGATGTTTGTTTATTTTTTTCAGGAAGACTTACAAATTGACAATTTGTTTTACTTTTGTTGAAAACATGAGGCACAAACTAAAAGTTTAGATTATTAGAGGTAACATGTTTCTTTTCTGAAATTAAATATTTATAGCTTTATGTAGAAATCAGCCAATTTTGCATTTGATATCAGACCTAGATGTATATATTTCCAACACATATGCATCATTGTTTTCAAATTCTCTAAGGCATTTAAGCCGAAAGGCATATGTTAATAATGGCAAGAGACATTCAAGCCTAAAGGCTGATGGCAGCAATGTCAAGAGTCAAACAGAAAGCCAAACTCGAAACTTAGTAAAAATATACAATTTTAAAATTCAAACTTGAAGCATGTACATTAAATAATCCCTGTCAAACATGTCTTACGAATATCTGTATCATCAGTTAAATTTATAATATAGTTGTATTTACGTCATTTTGGTTTATGACATTTATATTTCAAATTCTTGAATTCACTGACTGGCTGATACTATACACATGTACAATACGTGTAGATTCTTCATTCACAAATCACGTCTGATTGCCTTGGTCAAGTCAACAATATTTCCGTCAGGTAAACCACTCATTTAGTTCGAATGGAGGTCACGAAAATGTCAAGTCAAACTAGGAGCTCATTTGTCCCGTAGAGGTATCATGCACGCCCTAATTGTTAATTGGCTCAATAAAATGAGACGGTCAGATTATGACAGCTAAGTTATATTACAATATGCGGATTTAAATTGCTAAAGGATCTTCAGGTGATTCAGATTTTGTTGATTTGGTGCGCATGTAGAGACTATATAAGCGAATACAAGCACCACGTATGATATACTACAGTTTATGCCAGCTTTGTGTGTGTGTGTGTGTGTGTGTGTGTGTGTGTGAGAGAGAGAGAGAGAGAGAGAGAGAGAGAGAGAGAATCGTGATTTATTTACAATTGTTCGTTGGAACAGCAGAGAGGAAAACCTTAAATTTAAACAGTCACCACTTATCGAATTATGCGAATTTATTCAAGGACTTGAGTATTTAAATAATTATGTTGGATTATGTGAAACTTTCAAGGACATCAGTGATATTCTACTTTCACGGGATTATCTTGAAGTAAAGCTTTTGTGTTTAGAACTGTGATTCTTTAGTGGTGCACATAAACACATTAGAACCTTCATTCGGAATAAGGATTAGTTTGAAATTGTTAATACAATTTATGATACTGAATGAATTCTTTTAAGTTATTATTAATTCTTTCATTTTGTTTGATTTTATATTTTAGGGAAATATAATTATAGTTTTAGAAACTTGAACGCTTGTTTGGTTTTCCCTTGTTTTATCATTTAAGTTTAAGCCCCTAGACTTAACACTTGAAGCACGTGCATTACAAATTCGCTGTGAAACATGAAGCATGGACATTACATAACCTTTGTCAAACATGACACATCTGCATTACAAATTCGCTGTCAAACATGAAGCATGGACATTACTTATTCGCTGTCAAGCATGAAACATCTAAGTTACATATTCGCTGTCAAACATAAAACATCTACATTACGTATTCGCTGTCAAACATGAAGCATATACATTACGTATTCGCTGTCAAACATGAAGCATGTACATTACATATTCACTATCAAACACGAAGCATGTTTTACATAATCATTGTCATATATGAAGCATGTACATTACTCATTCCCTGTCAAACATCAGGGATGAACATTACATTTTTTCTGCCAACCAAGAAGCATGTACATTGTATATTTCCTTTCTGCACATTATCAAACTGGTAATACAAACAAATCAGTAAAGGACACTGGTTAAGTCCTATTCTAAATTGTTTGAGTGCATATCAGAATGACATGTATTCCTGTGGTTCATGCATGTCTTCAAAACGTTTTGGAATGTACCAGATTTGTCCAATTTTACATTCTGAAGCCCTAGAATATAAACAGATCTTAAAACAGTTAATTAAATGATGTATTCCTTAAACAGTCCCCGCCTTGTCATACGTCTGGGGTCGGCAGCGATAAATCACAGTGCCCACTAGCAAAATGAAGAAAATGACTCCAAAGAAAATTCCATACCGTACAGTGATGTAAACGACATCGTCTGAAAAGGACATTTTAAAAATTAATCAATCGATCGTTTCCCTTTCAAATCTAGTCAATCATGCGGTATGGATTTGCATACAATTGATTGTGAAATGAATGACTGAGTATTAAGCAATAATAAATGATTATTTGCCATACAACAAGAGAAACATTTCAAAACAGCAAATATATAATATTACTAACAGCAAAATTTAGCTCTGGAACTGAAGGTTTTTAGAACTGTTCTGCAAAGGCTAATAAATAAGGTTATTTAAATTGACCGCTAGTTAAACAAAGCGAAAATTAGCAGAATATTCAGAAACTTGTCTGCGTACTTGACCAACTCACCGATCTGCTGAAAATAATGGTTTATCTTGTCCACCCGTTTGATAACTCTTCCCAGTACACACAGGCACACGCACACACACAGACACATACTCCCATCTTTCCATTTTAGTTGTTGTGTAATTTGTGTTTACTTACCAGTACCATGACTGTCTACCTTACCTGAATTCCTCGATATCTGGATAATTGTATTATTTCCAGAAACATTTCTTTCGTCAGTGGTAGTGTCTTTTAGATTCAAACGTGACGAATTAAGAAATGCTGCAAATTTTAAATCTTGAAGCATCTTCGTTACAGTGTCTCCATTCATAAAGACATTGTACATCATACTATCATTACGGTCGTCTATGCCACCCCCGGACGTGCGGACTTTCGATACACCGGCTACTTTATTGGAGGCTCTCTTGGGGGGTTAGGGCGATATCAGTGAATGATGCACGATCTCTACTGACACCTGGGGGGGGGGATGATATTGACTAATAAATTGCCTAAAGCAGACGTTCTCGGGTACATCGGCTGAAAATATAAAATATCGAGAATATCATCACTTTTGAATACTAGTAATTGATATATTTTAATGAACACATATCACGGAGAAGTGGTTTATGAGAGAGAGAGAGAGAGAGAGAGAGAGAGAGAGAGAGAGAGAGAGAGAGAGAGAGAGAGAGAGAGAGAGAGAGAGGGAGGGTAGTGTAACAGATATAATGAATGGCACAAAAAGTAAATGAGATGACGCACAACATCCGTCTGGAATTAAAACAGAGAAATGTGTAAAAACCCTTAGAACACGTATCATTTTTTTAAAGAAAAAATCGGGACAATTGAATTAAAATTTTAGAAACATATACACAGAGAGTCAACAGCCAGCCACCCACCCACACATCTCCTCCAGACAGATTATAACATACAACTATAGTCATGCATAACTTGGCATTAGACAAATAGTATATATACTGAACATAATTAATTCAATAAAATATTACTGAAGTTATGAGGTATGACATATGTATAAATGAAGTTGGAAACTGTTGAACATAACTGTCCGCAAATGACAAAGAATGTCTATCACTGAACTGCCTAGCATTACAAAATTACTTTAACTCTTGTGCAACATTGTTTTGTTAGATATCATTTTCCATTCAAGAGGTAAATCATTCCAAAGTTCATTTTCCACAAGCCAATGAACCAGAACTTTCGTAGCAAACATTTCATGGGAAGTAAGCTTCCCGCTACAAAAATAGCTAAATATGAATGTTTGACAACTCAGTAAACATGGTTTAGTTTCATTTGACATACTTTATATACAAGTAACAGTCATTCGATATGATGGAACTGATCAGTGCTATAAGTAATTATGATTAAAAACCCAGACAAAATTCTGAAGATTTTGCCTTGAGTAGTTTGCAATCTAATTTTGAGCTTCTCTGATAAATCTAAGTACTAGAAGAAGAATAAAACCAAAAGCAAAAAAAAAAAAAACAAAACAACAAAGAACTACAAGAAAGATAAAAATTAAAACACACCCTCTCCAAATATCTTGCATAATCAAAATGATACTGAATTAGTGTACTTGCTGTATTACTAATTAAATACTTCCATTTTTGAATAGAAATTTGAAAATAATAGAATCTGAAAATCATATTAGTCCCCCAGTTCAAAATTAATAAATATCAGCACAACGATATTACAACGGACATTTTTTACAGAGATGTCTGAACCATTACATGCAATATTTACACTAGTTTTGATTCTTAATATTATTTTCCTTCCAAAAAGGATACAGTCACTTTTGCATAAATAAAGGGATAATTTGTTGTCAATTAGTTATTGATCCTCCGAGCCCCAGTTCCATGATTAGATGCCTTTCAGTTGAATCAGTATCGTTGTCCGAACACAAAAACAGCAGAATCGTCAGCAGTAGTTTAGTGTCAATAAATTTACCCAAATCATTAACATATATGAGAAAGAGCAAATTATCAGGTATTGGTATTGGGACCCATTTCCCCCACCCGTCTCAATTAAAGAGAGAGAGCAAAAATCACTAGCACAGAAAGAAGAAGTACTGTGAACATACACTACCTGATGCCTGTTGGTCAAATATGATTTTAACCATTCCACAGAAATGTAAACATGACCAGCAGGTTTTTCACTACTGTAAAAGTACTATGCGATGGATGTTATCATAAGCTGTCTATAACTGAAGCTAAACAAAACAAGCTGACATTTCAAATTTAATGAAATCTATTAAATGAATGAAACAAGTAGAAGTTTAAAACCCATGGCGATAACCAGATTAATATTCAAATAAAATTCTAGGTATTATGAGACAAGGCTCTAGCTTTTCACAGACACTAGATAATAATTTCCTTCTCAAGCTTTGTCACTTTTTTATGGGCGAAAAGCTAGAACTGACCAGTATCTTGCGTAATATAATAGACACGTTTATGATGTGCAATAATTGACCAGTATTTTACGTTTTATAATAGACAAGTTTATGGTGTGCTTTAATTTTGATGCAATGGTTATTGTACTATGCTTTCTGTATATAATACAACCCTGCTGCTTTATTTACACTAATTGTATAAAGATGTTTAATTATTTTGGATTCTGGAGATTTTTTAATAATTTTGGATTATGGAGATATTTAATTATTCTGGATTTTGGAGATGTTTAATTATTTTGGATGCTGGAGATGTTTAATTATTTTGGACTTTTGAGATGTTTGATTATTTTCGATTTTGGAGATGTTTAATTATTTTTTTATTATGACCGCTCCGGTGGCCTAGTGGTTAGAGCATCCGCCTCGGATGCGGGAGGTCGCAGGTTCGAACTCCGGCCGAGTCGTACCAAAGACTTTCAAAAATTGGTACTAACAGCTACTTCGCTAAGCGCTCAGCATTAACAGGTTAGTGTTAGGACTGGTCGGTCTGGTGTCAGGATAATGTGACTGGGTGGGACATAATGCTACATGTCTGCGGCATAATGCCCCAGTGCTAGACATCACTATAAGCTGCCACACTGCAAACATCGTCGCGATATGACTGAAAAATTGTTAAAGCTACGTTAAAAATCCTATCACGCACACACACACACACACACACACACACAGACACGCACATTTTGGATTATGGAGATGTTTGATTATTTTGGATTTTGGAGATGTTTAATTATTTTGGATTTTGGGAATGTTTAATTATTTTGGATTTTGGAGCTGTTTAATTATTTTGGATTTTGGGGATATTTAATTATTTGGATTTTGGAGATGTTTAATTATTTTGGATTCTGGAGGTGTTTAATTATTTTAGGTTCTGAAGATGCTTAAATCTTTTGGATTCTGGAGATGCTTAATTATTTTGGATTCTGGAGATGCTTAAGTATTTTGGATTTTGGAGATGTTTAATTATTTTGGATTTTGGAGATGTTTGATTATTCTAGATTATGGAGATGTTTAATTATTTTGGATTATGGAGATGTTAAATTATTTTGGATTATGGAGATGTTGAATTATTTTCGATTTTGTAGATGTTGAATTATTTTGGATATTGGAAATGTTTAATTATTTTCGATTTTGGAGCTGTTTAATTATTTTGGATTATGGAGATGTTAAATTATTTTGGATTATGGAGATGTTGAATTATTTTGGATTTTGGAGATGTTGAATTATTTTGGATATTGGAAATGTTTAATTATTTTGGATTCTGGAGATGTTTAATTATTTTGGATTATTGAGATGTTTAATTATTTTGGATTATGGTGATGTTTAATAATATTGGATTCTGGAGATGTTTAATTATTTTGGATTTTGGAGATATTTAATTATTTTGGATTTTGGAGCTGTTTAATTATTTTGGATTCTGGAGATGTTTAATTATTTTGGATTATGGAGATGTTTAATTATTTTGGATTCTGGAGATATTTAATTATTTTGGATTTTAGGAATGTTTAATTATTTTGAATTTTCGAGCTGTTTAATTATTTTGGATTTTGGGGATATTTAATTATTTGGATTTTGGAGATGTTTAATTATTTTGGATTCTGGAGGTGTTTAATTATTTTAGGTTCTGAAGATGCTTAAATCTTTTGGATTCTGGAGATGCTTAATTATTTTGGATTCTGGAGATGCTTAATTATTTTGGATTATGGAGATGTTGAATTATTTTGGATTTTGGAGATGTTTAATTATTTTGGATTATGGAGATGTTTAATTATTTTGGATTGTTATACAACAGTAAATAGAGAAATTCTCTTCCGAAGCTTTCTTTCTTTGATAGTAATTTGTGGCAAAGTTTAGAAAATGTCTTATATTGGAAATTTACTAAACCATATCCCTCGGTAGAGAGAAAAGGTTGAATTGTTCTGCCACTGTAAACCTTATCAAAACAGATTTGTTCATCAATACAAAAACAAATACTGCTAAAATCTTTCTATTATTTTCTGACGGCATGTATATTCCTGTTATGCTTTCTATAATTTTGGGGATACAGTGTCATTATCCTGCAGTTTAATTTTGAAGTAGGCATACTTAGCTTCATCAATAAGATGTTTAGTTTGTATCTTAATTTCTTGATTTCCAGACAGGTGTATAGATTTTACGATTTCTTAAAACTAGATCAAGCTTTGTATCAAAACCCTAATATATTCGAAAATCTCAGAATTAGTCCAATACGATGCCCTGTCTTTCCTGCCAATTTTCTAGAGTTCACTAAACCACTACGAAAAAACACCCGCACATTTTATAGTGACCAATGACTGTCCACATTTTAGAGTGACATATGACTGTCCACATTTTAGAGTGACCTATGACTATTTCATATAATAAAAAAAATCATCTTGTGAAGTTTTTCTTGAACAAATTAATCCGCGCTGTATTTATAAACTTAAAGCATTAAACTGATCGGTCATGCGAATGAATATTTTTCCAAGTAAAGAAAGTTAACTTATGATAACGCACACCAATTATTATCACATTAAAATATTTTGAAAATATCAGAAACCAAAAATTAGGTCCAAAATTGATGATCATGTGCTTATAATTTTCATTGGCTTATTGGTCAACTGTTAGAAATCAAATCGGAAAACACATTTTTGTAACGCACTAACAAAATCATAGTTGTTAAAATTGTGAGACTGGCATGGCATGGTTGGGGGTAATGCTATGCCAGTCTCACAATTTTATCTTATCTATATGTTTAGTACAATTATTTAAAATGTTGAGTACATGTACCTTGTTCCCATTGACTACGTTGCCTTGAGACGGTCCCTCGTTGAAAGCACATGACGGATTTGAATGAGATCGACCGACACTCATTTCATCCATTGTGATGATTATTTCAACTCGTCACTATGTTTCGAGTAGCTGTTAAATACTTATGTATTACTAGATGACGATATTTTATGTTGCCTTATTTGCTTACGGTGTATTTTAATCAAATATTGCCTCCCGGAACGTACTCCGCTAGGTTTGTAATGGCGCCATTGTTCCCAGCATTCTTTGTTACTGAGCGCAAGGTGGTAGCATTCCTGTTTCTAACTCGAATCGGAGAACGTCGAGTGTCGTCGTTGTTATGTTTGTTTAAACATCCGAGGTTCTCCAAGGCTACAGAGAGTATAAATATGGCCCCGTCGTTGCAGACGTGAGAGTGGAAGCATTGAAGTCAGAACCGTCTTTCTCACCCATGCGACCGAGAAATCTAGCTGTTTTGATAACCTTACTTTTCCTGTCTCAGTCTAGTCATCTCAGACCAGTCATCTCAGTCAAGGTGTCCACGCGCTAGGGACTACTTTATTAAGGAATGCAACAATGGTTGTCTTATGCTTGGCGTGATGGAGTTATTTTCCGATAAAACAAACGCCAACACTTTGGAAAATTAAACAGAAAAGTTTTTGGAGGAGAAAAACAAATAAGATACAAAAAGAAGAAGTAGATAGAAAAAGATTAAAATAAGAAGAAAAGAAAATGGACTACGAGCTAGGCAACATCTTGACTCTTATAGGTAGGAGGGCAAAAATCGTAAATGTTTACCACCCACTGGGTACCTATTCCATGTATACAGTACGCTTTTTGGACGATGGAAGTTTCATTAATTATGCCAAACATGAACTAGTGATTTCAGAAAACTCACCAAAGCATGAGGCAGAAGATTTTTTCTTTCTTTTTGATGACTGGGAAACAAATGAAATAAATACGTCTCTGAAACCGAACCAACTTTCGTCGGAGAAAAAAACAAAATCAGGAGTGGAAATAAAAAACACTGAAACGGTCAAAGAGAGCCGATTTACAGAAGTTGACGAACAGTCTGTCACAAATTTTGTTTTAGAGCATGAAAATGCGAATACGAAACGCAAAGCATTTTAAACACATTAAACTACTAGAAGAATATCTTGAGAAAAACAGTGAGACGCGCCCTATACATGAAGTGCCGGCACCTGCCTTAAACAACATTCTCTCAAGATTTTTCCTTTCAATTCGTCAGAATGATGGAAGTGAATACGAGCCAACAACACTGAGAGGTAAACAAGGGCCTACATATTGAAAGATAACACACAATTTTGATTAAAAGAATAGTGTATGAGCAAATAAAATGATGTGTAGCGCAACTGACATACTTTCAGTTTGTTAAAACAGAAAGGAATTTTTGAATGAGTGCAAGAATGAATAACTAATTACCTACAAAAATATTATGCAATGAGCAAGAATTTTGTTCATAGTTATAAAAGGTAAATTACCTTATAAATTAAAGAACTTGACTGATAAAGCAATATCGGCCATTCCCAACGTGGATGACAAAAGAAGAGAGAGAGAGAGAGAGAGAGAGAGAGAGAGAGAGAGAGAGAGAGAGAGAGAGAGAGATTCGTTACCCTAGTCACAATGCTATTTATAAATTATTATTATTTATTATAGGTATGATGGGAAGTTTTGAACGATATCTGAGACGAAACAGATACAATTCCAGCTTGGTTAATGGCCCTGAATTTTATCAAACAAGAGAGGCCCTAAAAAGTAAACAGAAAGATCTGAAGAAGAAAGGAAAAGGAAACAAACCCAAAACTGCTGATGCCGTAACTGATGATGACATAAAATAAATCTGTATGAATACTCGCTTTTGGGCCCCAGCACACCGTCAAGTTTACTTAACACTTTATGGTTTAATAATACTTCGCACTTTGTGGTACGGGGAGGGGGAGAAGAACACAGAAACATAAAGTGGGGAGACATATCAATAAAGCAAGATTGCGAACTTAAACTAGAATATTTAGAGTTTAACGAGAGACAGACGAAGACGAGGACAGGGGAGGACATAAGAAACACGAGAAATGAAAAACCAAGGATGTACGCTAACCTTCTATTTCCAGATAAAAGTCCTGTAACTATCTACAAATTTTTTATGAACAAACGTCCAAGTAATTTTTGTAACCCTGACCATCCATTTTACCTTGCCCCTGTAACTCACGTGCATGCACCTGGGCCAAATGAGCAATGGTTTTTACAGGCACCAGTTGGTGCCCGAAAGATGAACTCGCTAATGAAAAAAAAAAATGGCTATGAAAGCAAACTTGCCTGATTTGGCTTCTAAACGTATTACAAACTCGAACATGAGAAAATATCTATGTCAGAAACTAATAGAAAACAATGTTCCAGACACTGAGGCTATACGCATCACTGACCACAAACATCCTAACTCTCTCAACAACTACAGAAAACTTAGTAACAGCCAGAAATGTGTTATGTCAAACATACTTTCTTCTAATTTTGTTAAACATCCCCATTGTGCCTCACTTTAATCAAACATGTGCATGCAATCTTTGATGACAAATAGGGAACTTATCAGCCAGAGGGAATTATTTATCCGTCCACACGTTTTTCCACAAGCAAATTTTCCTGTAGCAGATCCTTCCACTACTAATAGAAACACCTGCCATATTTCCAAGACAGAAAATATAAATTTTCCAAGAAATCGTGAACTTGAAACTTCATCACTGGTTATCAGCTAGGGTCTGTAGTTAGAGGGTCTTTCATACAGGGTGGTAATTTTACAATCAATATTAATTACAACACAAGTATGTCACAAACAGTTTCACCTTCTCCAAAGAAAAGGAGAATTATATACGACAGTGACACGGATATCTAAATTACCCGTGAAAAACCCAAGCACGGACACTCATGCTAAATGTAACTTTAATCGCCTATATGTTACCCTACACTACAACACAGCTGTGTACCCAGTATCGTCTCATTATGTACAATATAATTTTCTAAATTGGAACTGATGAAAATGAAACATTTTCTTGTGATACATATTAACTATTTATTGTTCATTGCATATAACATCCATATATTAAATGTGATAATATCTGAAAACTATGTAACGTTTTATGTTGTTATTTTGTTTGGCTCACGCATAAAAACTGTGTACTTCGGATTACACGTCACGCCACAGTCCTCATTAACATATTTGTATTAATGCACCGCATGTAAACATTTGCGCGTGAACTATACTGCACAAGTAACGGCATTCTTTCTTACTTTAAATGATAATATTGGGTGAGAAAAAAAATCTACTTTGGGATTTGGACCTAGACAAGGAAATCCCAGTCGCGGGGTTACATTATATGTCTCCCCACTCGGGCAAGCCTCGTGGGAGACAAATAATGTAACCCCTTGACTGGGATTTCCTTGTCTCGGTCCAAACCCCAACATAGATTCTATATGTCTCCTTTCGGACCAAAATTTTAAAATTCTAAATCCAAAGTTTTATCAGTCATGACTAATTTTATTCAGATAAAAACCATCTCCGAAAGTGTTATGTTATTACAATGCCAAAAATTCGGATTTGCCCAGATTTTGAGTTATACAAATATCGGGTTTGTCTAAATTTTGGAATTGCCCAGATTTTCATTTGAAGGTTTTATTTTATAGGGAGTTTCTATAAATAAATTAGTACAAGCCTCGACCAATAGGATTATACTTTGATGTTATAAAAATATAATCGTCATTTTATCAAAATTAGTTTATAAAACATTTATGCTAAAGGTATTGTTTCTTAAGGTATAAATGACAAATTGTGTATTAAAAAACAATCTTGTTTGCTTATGTTGGTTAGCAAATGTGTGGTCATGAAGTGAAATTATTACTGTGATTGTCAAAGCAATTGTGATCTTATGAGCATTAGAAAAAGGAAATAAAAGAACACAATAAATACAGAATAAATTGTTTTACTTTTTATTGTCTCCTCTTATTTCCTTTTTCTAATATTCATAAGAAAACTGACCATGGTAGTCTGAGATGTCTTTTGAACTTTAAATTAGTGGAAGGACAATAGGCCAGATGGTTAACATTTCTGTCAGCATATGACTATGAAATTGAGTATAGGCAAGGAAAGACTCATAAGAATCCTGATGCATTATCAAGAAGACCATGTCATGACATCCTCTGTAAATATTGTAATAGACTGGAAGTACGTTGCAGTGAAATGGTGAAAATTGACAACAAGAGCAATGAGATCTGCAAAGTTGAAAGTAGACCTATTCAATCAAGTAGCGTAGACGGAAATAAAATAGTTGACAATGCTGACAGTGTCACATATAAGGATAAATTACACTTTGGTATTAATGTGGTTGGTCAAAGTGTTATAAATGAGATGTGTACAAAGAACTTACTCAATAGTATGATACTGTGTATGTTCTTAATTTTCCAAGTAGCCTCAGATATGATGACAACAATTGTTGTCCTCTTCTTTTGCTTCATCTCAATCTTGGTAGAACACCTATGCAAAAGAAAAGAATGTGAAAAGAATGATTCTAAAACTCTGACCGATCAAGTACCTCAGAAACAGAATAGTACAGAAAAGATAAAAAAAACATGAATGAATTGAACGAAGGTAAAAACACATACTGTAATAGTCTAAAGACTTTAGTACTGAATTATAGCAGACTAATAACATAAATATACAGAATAAATGTGCACCTGATTTATCTAACGCCAAACCTGAAAATAGTGACTTAAATGGATGTTTGAAGTCTCAAGTAAATGATGCTGGAAATTCTAAAAGAAATAATCACACATAAATTTACCTAGAGAAATTAGACGTAGAAAATTTGGATCTTAATTTTTCTAGCAAAGTTACAATTACAAGATCCAGTTTTAAAATCTGTACATGACTGGTTGAAAAGTAAGAGAAAGCCTGATTGGGCTGATGTCGCTAAATATGGCCTAGAGATTAAGTACTTTTGGTATTGGTGGGAGAACCTCGAGTGTCCCCGTTGTTTATGTTTGTGTAAACATCCTAGGTTCTCCAAGGCTACAGAGAGTATAAATATGGCCCCGTCGTTTCAGACGTGGGACTGAAAGCATTGAAGTCAGAATCGTCTGTCTCCTTTCGGACCAAAATTTTAAAATTCTAAATCCAAAGTTTTATCAGTCATGACTAATTTTATTCAGGTAAAAACGATCTCTGAAAGTGTTATGCTATTACAATGCCAAAATTCGGATTTGCCCAGATTTTGAGTTATCCGAAATTCGGATTTGTCCAAAATGCAGATTTGCCTCGATTTTGGATGTATACAAACTTGGAGCTTGTCTAAATTTCGGAATTGCCCAGAATTTCATTTGAAGGTTTTATTTTATAGGGAGTTTCTTTAAATAGGATTGGTACAAGCCTCCACCAATAGGATTATACTTTGATGTTATAAAAATATAATCTTCATTTTATCAAAATTAGTTTATAAAACATTTATGCTAAAATTGTTGTTTCTTAAAGTATACATGACAAATTGTGTATTAGCAAACAATCTTGTTTGCTTATGTTGCATAGTAAATGTGTGGTCATGAAGTAAAATTATTATTGTGTATGTCATTGTAATTGTGATCATATGAGCATTAGAAAAAGGAATTAAGGGAACACAACAAAACATAAAACATAATTTATTCTGTATTTATTTACATCATAAATATCACACATTTCTTCGTTATTCTCTGTAATCTCTGTCGTTCTAGCCTTTTATTATACAGAAATATCAATACCAACACCACAAGTAAAATTCTACATTCATTTCACCTTAAGCCAGTACCAGGCGAACTCAGAATATGTTGTTACTGAAAGAACCCTAGCCAACAGCTCGTAACATACCCAGAATATGTTATGACTGAAAGAACCCTAGCCAACAGTTCGTAACAATATCTATATATAGACACACACACACACACACACACACACACACACACACAATACTGAATGCTGTCGGGCATTTCTGCGCATGTAAGGTTTCCGTCTCCAATAGTGAAGCAAAACGAGTACCGAATTCGACCGAATGACGAAAATAAAATACTGCAATGCTTGCCATTTGAAAGAGGCAATTTTCACCAGAATATTCTGTTCAAAATAATATTAGTTTTGGACACACGGGATACCACCCCTTGTTTTCATGACTCGCGATATGTCGGCTTATCCTTTGCATAGCTTTGAAAAGATGTAACGTTTATACATCGTGCAATAGAAATGAAATACATCACCTGTCAGCTGCTCAGTCGAGTAATTAGATCAGGTTTATAGCTAGGTTTACAAAATCCAACGTAACAATGCCAATAAATTACAAGAGACATTAAGCAAACTAATCCGATCCTGTAAAAAAAAAATTAGTAAAGTTCAACATTTTATATAAAAAATAAGCTATTATGTGGAAGAGAAACAACAATGAATAGGATGTTTACAACGTCTTTTTTATTGGGGAAAAAATTACTAAAGAATTCAGAAACAGACTATACGCCGGGGAATTTCTTGAGAATCAGTTCTAGCGGCAAGTTGGCACTTTGGGTGGCAGACGATTTTGTACGTGTGGGACACCTTCTTGCAAAATTGGAAACTTGGATTAAGATGCAGAATTTTTTTAAGGTATACATTTCCATCTTTTATATAATGTATTTATTTGTATGATTCTAAAAGATATATGGAAGCAGCAGGGAGGGTGAACTCTACAAAATGGGATTCGAGCAAACATATTTAAAACAAAGATTTCACACGAAAAAAATTTTTTAAAAAAGTCAATAATGTCAAACTGAACCCTCTAACTTTCCGTGATGAAAAATCACCGGGGTTAGTTCGCGGTGTTACTTCACTGTTGACTTCGTGTTTATAAAATTTTGTGAGTGATCGTTTGTGTAATCGTGCACGCAATTTTTGTTAGCCCACCCTCCCTGCTGCTGTGGTTTTTATCCAAATATTGTATCAAGTCCGTTACGATATCTTGACCTCGGATCATGCAAGTTTATTGTTATAAAACCGAATGGAGTAGCTTGTGCTTTTGAAAAAAGTGTTTGAACTTAATCATGTCCATCTCACCTGAACACCAAGTATAATAAATATTTTGCAGCGTATGATTATCAACTCCGTTAAACACAACTAAAATATTACAGTTATCTCTGATCACTTTTGGAATTTGTGTATAACGCTGTGTAACATAAATCACATCTGTATTTTTATGTCTACCTCGAGAAAATATCCTAGCTGGGTTTGATTGTTTGTCCAGCATGACATCATCGTACACAACTAAATTATTAATACTTCCATCCAGATCATCTACAGATGGTGTTTCATCAATATCGGTGATAAAATCAATAACATCACCGTCTTCATTTAACAATTTTGCATTTTCATTAAAATCTTTAAGTACTTCATAGCATCGCTGATCATCTACAGATGGAGCTACTAAATATAATTTATCCCATTTGAGCCATCTCATTATCAAATTAAGCAATAATTGTGTTTTGCCTGATCCAGATGGACCTATTATTATCATCCTGATAGAATTCGGTAGCGCTGGGTGATGCTTTACTGGTTCTTGTTTTCGTGTCGCCGAAAAGTCAATTATATCCATATAACAAATATAATGAATTTATATTGTGTTCGATGCCGTGCAGCCACGCCAACGATCGGATTAACAACAATAACAACAAAAAATAGCAAGCGTGCACTGACAGGTAAATGTGCTGAGTGTGGCACAAAAAAATACAAATTTATTTCTAACAAATACAAAGTCGGCGGTGACGCTTCTACAGCGTTGGGAAAATTACCAGGACTACGGTGGGCGAAATATCCCGAAGAAAAACACTAACCGGGTTATAATTATTGTGGGCGTGGGACTCGTTTAGATATCCGTCTTGACGATCAAGATCAACCGCGACCTGGAGAATATCCCGTAAATGGAATCGATCAAGCATGTTACGTTCACGATATTGCTTATCGAGATAAAGCTTTACAACAACGACATCTCGCCGATATAAAATTAATTCATGCCATAAATAATGTAAAAAGTAAATCGCGTCGAGAAAAATTAGCTGCTTTCTTAGTAAAATCTGCTATGAAAGGTAAAATTATGTTAGGGGCTGGGTAATTAATTATATGATTATTATAATGGAGTCCATTTATTATTCCCCAAGAGGATATTGGAAGGGCAAAGCAGCGATTAGTAAACTCGCCGAAGCTGCAAAGGTTTCACGTGCTGTTGCTGCAGCGTGGTTAGTACGACAAGCAATATGGCAAATCTATCTACCACCACCTAAAAAAATTCAGTATGCACATTTTTATGTCAGCGTCCCCAATGAAGTTCATCAAGCAGATATTTTATTTTTGCCACATGATACTATTAAAACACGTGGACGTCAATCACGCACATACAAATACGCGCTAACTGTCGTTGACATTGCAAGTAGATATAAAGAAACTGAACCATTATCAACAAAAACAGCATCTGAAGTTGCATCTGCGTTTGAGCGAATTTATCAACGTGGTGGTCTACGATGGCCACGGTTGCTACAGGTTGATCCTGGCAAAGAATTTCTCGGTGCAGTATCATCGTTGATGAAAAAACATAATGTCAAAATCAAACGAGGACACACCGAAATTCATCGTGATCAGGCAATCGTTGAAAGATTTAATCGAACACTCGCTGAGCGGTTATTTGGATACCAGTATGCGAAGGAAATAATTTATACAGATACAAGATCTCGTGAATGGGTTGCAAGGTTACCAAGTGTGATAACTGCGTTAAATAACAAAATTACTCGTGCAACTTCTATGAAACCTGTTAATGCGATCACAAAAAAATATATACCAATACAACGTGAATCTTCTTTTCAACCAGTATTAGGTAATGTGACTGTCAGGTATTTATATGAACCTGGTGAACTTGAAGGAGGTAAAAAAAAGAGCAACGGATCCTATCTGGAATATGACCACACATAAATTTTCTAGCGTGGTAAGATCCACTGGTAGACCTGCAATCTACAGACTGGATTCAACTGCTCCTCAGCGTGGATTTGTTCGCGAACAATTACAAATAATTCCTAAAGACACACAATTACCACTGTGTTCACTTTTGTAAATTGGAACCCCGACGTCGATTGCATTCAAGACAGGTCAGCATCACATTATCACGTGTATGACCAAGATCACTATTAATTCTATCCACGGTAAATTGTTTTGGATTATTACTCGAATATTCCCATAGCATATTACAGTTACAACCTGCACAATGATTATTCTGTCGTTGTTTAAGTGTTATAATAAATTCAAAATCAATATCAAAATCACGATTATTTTTTTTGTCACATTGCTTATAACCAAATAGTTTTTTTCTTATTACGCCAATAACACCTTCGGTGTCACTAACAGTTTGATCATTATTTTCTGTGGTGTCTATGACAACTCTGTGTAGTTGATATATTCTCCTGACTCTAGATACTGCTAGATAAACTAGATTTGACCACTCGATTCTATCATCGACAATCCAGATATTTGTATCAGTAATAGTTAGTCCTTGTGACGAGTGAATTGTTATAGCATATCCCAATTTCCAAGATTTTGTTTTTCATTTGTTCCCGGAATTTCAAGTTCAATATTCTGTCGTCGAGTATCCGCTGGGCGATAACATAATGGTACATGTAACGTTGGAAATCTATCCTTGTGACGCAGGAATAATTTTTCTTGTAATTCATCACGAACTATTTTTCTACTCGCAACTATCAAATCATTTGGTCTCCATAAATTCCAAAATTCATTTACGGGAGTTTCTGGAATTATTTCACGCATTATCTCACATTGTATTTTATCTGACTGTAGTCTGATTAATCTTTTAAATTCTTTCAGAGATTCATCGATAGCTCTATGATCATCATTTATTTCTTCATAATAATCCACAAACGATTTTAACCACTCATGCGGAGATTGACCGACGAAGGGTGGTGGTTGACCATGATCGCCGCACATAATTACCGCAGTATTCTTTGTCAGTAACCAATCAAGAAATATTTTTAATGTTTCTAACGATACTGTACAAATCTCATCCCAAATAATAATCTTCGAAATATATTTCTCACCCATTCGCTCAGGTGTCCACGTATCTCCACACCATCTGAAGAAACTATGATATGTACATGATTTTACTCCTCGTTGTTTTATTTCTCTTGCTAGTCTGTGTGTAGGTGTCAACACAATCATATCAACGGAGTTTGAAGAACTCTGCCGAAATAATTCAATCGCACGTGTTGTTTTACCAGATCCTCCAGGTCCATTGAGATAAATGGTTTTATGTCTAGCCACGGGATCAAATACACACGGTGATGTTGATACTGGTATTTGATTGTTATTACCGTAGTATGTCTCCGCGATATCAACATCTGCTTTTTCAGAATAATCGAGTATACTTTCTTGTTTTATTCTCCATGATCCCCATTCGCCGCTACAGAGTAACGGTTTTACCAAATCTAAATATTTTTTATCCACATAAAATGAATCCGTAGCAACTCTGACAGCGTAACTAGGAAATCTATTTATAATCGATAATAAATTTATAGAAACGTAAGCGAGCATAGAAGATCTTAAATGAGTAAATTGTGGCGACTCACCATCAATATAACTCACTACTGTACCTAGTTTGGTTCCATCTGACAAATAAGCATTGCTTCTGCTGATAAATGTTCCTTTGTTCGTTGTATCAGTAATTATAAAATCTAACTCAGCATCATCCATGATCAATCTTGTACAATGCCGTTAATGATCATACGAACCACCTTGAGTAAATTTACCAATTATTTTTCTACCGAGATCTTTTGCAACTTTATTTTCGTAATCGATTGTATCCCAATCCGTCAGTGGTGAATGTTGCATTTGTTGTGGTAGCCAAACTTGTTTCTGCGAATGATATGATATAATGGCTTCACTTACGCTCAACGACACTAAAATTCCAGCATCAAGCATGTATCGTAATAGCACCGTTTGAACCAAATGTTTTTCTGAGAAATGTCTACCAAACCACGCATAAACGATCGGATGAAGATTATCACGGAACTTAAATGATTTTACACAAGCAAATCCAGTTAAATCAAAATCAGGCAATGGTCCATTTATCGCAACTCTTGTCATTTCATGTGTGGGATGTCCGAATCTTTTGAAATATTCAGAGCATTCTCCGTATCCAAGAAAACTTCCAGGATAACACGCTACCATATCAACGGATATAACTTTACGATGATCGTATTTGGTATTCCATAATCCGCCATGCCCATATTCGACACAACTACGTTGAATATCTTCAAGGAATTCTGTTCTTGTCGGTGACCATGAATTTTTCTTCTGAGCAAAGTGAGCCGCAACTGATGGAACTGTAAAACAATTATTTAATAATTGCTCAACTTCGACGTTGTCAGAATTATATTTCAGTGCAAGATTTTTCATTTCTTCATGGAGAGATTCTCCACGATAAATATCTCCGTTAGGTTTTACAAATTGATCGTAATATGCGGATTCTGAACTCTGAAATAACCAAACAGATACAGGGTCACTCTTACTGATATCACCGAGTGCATCGAATATATAATCGTCATAAAATCTGACTGTCTTATTTCGTGGAAATATTGTTACAGCATCAGTCCATGCATGTGCATTATGATCAATGATTGTTATTGGAGCTCCATTTTTTGTATATTTCTGTTTGTACAAAATCTCTCCGGTCAGTGTTTTTACTGTTATTGGAAATTTTAATTTCTTTTCTAGCTTAGCAACGTCACTGATAGATGCTCCGGTATCTCTAACTGTTTCTGCCCACTCGTTTATTTTTGTGCGTCTTATATCCGTTAAACCGTTTCCCCGTACTGCTTTTGAGAAATGTTCCATGACACGCTCAGCTACGCAATTTATTCTTGAAATTTTCATCGGTTTGAGATTATCAACGCTGGGTTTATTATTCAGCGGATATATTGCATATATAACCGCAGTAAAAGGATATTCTCGTTCATAATATGGTTTATCAATACCAGTCAATATTCCCGGCTTGGATTTATTATTTAATGTAACAGTATTATTTCCAATATGAAGTCGTACAAGTTCGCGTTTGTCACGAATAATCCAAGTATCATTGTCTGTCTGAACAATAAATTTTACTAGAATAATATATCGCTGATTATCAAGGTAGTTAATAATATTTTTACCTCGCTCGTCACTCATTCTAGCATCAACAACAACACCTTTGTCGCTCATAATCCTGAATGCGGACCAAGTATGAGCCGCACCATCATTGCGAAATTCTTTTTTGCCTTCACGGATACGATCGGTTATATCACTACTTATCAGAGCCAGATCTTGCATCGAAAAATTAAATTTAGATTTTGGTAATTTGTCAAGATCAAATCTTGCAGTGGAAGGTTCAATTGTGGATAATCTCTCAAATTCCTCCATACTATATTTAAGACAAATATATATGTTTAATTAAACTTTAATTATATATATAATGATTCAAACAAACAATAAATGCCGATGGCTTATGATTGGATTTTTAACTCCTTGTAATAAATCATGCGTGAATGAATTCTGTGGCCAACATATGCAAAGCTATCGTAGAGGTAGTCTAGGACCAAAACCGTGTTTACGATGCGGTGTTGGAGTAAGAGGAGAAACACGGTTATGTGTAGCGTGTGGTAGTAAAAGATACAGACAGCTGAAACGATATCATGATAAGAAATCCTCAGGTGAGTCTCCGTTAAAAACCGCTGAAGACTATCTGGTCAGATTTCAAAATTATCATTTAGACAAATAATATTATATATAAAATGAAGCAAATTTTTATCAATCATCCCATCATTAAAAATTATGAAGCTTCTCCTGATGGTGTCATTAGACACTGTCAACGAATAAAACCAGTCTGTTATGTTACTAATACTGGGTATATCATGTTTACTGCTGGAAATAAAAATTATCACTCACATAGATTCGTATTTGAATGTTTTCATGGGGTCATCGAGGACAGGCTTGTAATCGATCACATCAATTCAGATCCGATTATTTAAGTAATTTGCGTGTTGTTACACCAAGTCAGAATTCTACACTTGGAAATACTGGTATTAATTCTAAAACTCCTAGGTCGATTATATCTACAAATATAGATACTGGTGAAGAAATACTTTTTCCATCAACGTATACGGCTGGAAAATATTTTGGTATCTGCCGTGCTTCAATATATCGTGTTGCAAATAATATTACCAGATCAGCATATTCAGTTAAATACGATCAAAGAATTACATTCCGGTATATATAATAAAGAGAGATAAATCCATCATCACTGATAGAGCAATCAAGCAGTTATCTTTCTTTTTTTTTGTTATTGCTTATACATATTCAGTGATAAGAATCCGTCCCGTCGTTGATAGAGCAATCAGGCAGCTATGATACTACAGTCTAATCGTAGTGTTTAAATATCTCTCCAGTCCAAACATTTTGACTATATGGAAGTATTAATTGCAGAAAATATATCCTCAAACAAAACATAAAAACCTCAGCCGTGATATTATATTGTACACATATAGATCGCAGCAGACGACATTACACTAAATGAATCTACGCAGTTCTGCAGTAGGCGGAAGGTACTAGAACAATAAGGTTAAACTCCTGTTGGACAAGTAAGGTTAATAGTAAACAAATCTGACCGTATGGTTTTGGGGTTTGCTTTTGACCTAGTCCAACAGGATGGTCCCTTTGAACAACCAGGAATTTGGACTCAGAAGAGGAATACTGAAGGTTTACCAAAGCAGGGAAGATGGAGAAACCGAGAAGATGGTATGCTCCTCCATGCAGAGGGAAACCAGGAAGGACGGCCTGAGGAAGCAAGGACATGTAACAATCGTTAACAATTTGTTAAAGTTAAAATAAGAAAATTTGATATAAATGAAGAAAATAAGTATAAAAGGAACTGAATTGGACATGAATTGAAAATGGATTTGTGGAAAAAAAGAAATGAATAATGAATGAAACGTTAATGGACATGAATTGAAAATGGATTTGTGGAAGATAAAAATGAATAATGAAAGAAACGTTAATGGACATGTTTTTTGAAAATGGATTTGAGGAAAGATAAGTATTAGATAATGAATGAAACGATAATGGACATGTTTTGAAAATGGGATATGAAGAAGACGATGGAACTATTTATAACTTGTTGAACTTGCAGACAGAAACACTTGAAGATATATAAGTGAAAAATTAAAGAATGATATTGAATGGACGATGAACGTACTGAACTAGACCATTTTGACTGCTTGCTATCTTTGACTTTCTTTGCTGCAGCTTTAAATTACGATAAGTATAGATACTCATAATTTGGGATTTATAACCATAGGAACTTACAATTAGAATTTTAAGGATAGAATACTAGAAATTATTAAATGGATAGATTTTAGAAATTATTAAATGTAAATTCTATGATAAATATAATATAGATTTAGAATATCTAGTTTAGTGAATTTGAAGAAATTGTGCAGCACGTGCACGCGGCGCTCACTATTGAGAGCGCAGGCTGTGCACGTGCTCCAGGAGTCTAATGGATTTGAACTTAGTTAAGCAGCTTATGCTATAGCAATTAGAGAGATAAAAACTAAAATTTCTACTTCTCAGATAAAAAATAATATGGTAGTGCTAATAATGTAAAAAGAACTTTTAAAAAAAATCAATTTGGAAAATTGAAATGGCGTACGTACCCTACTTTGAAAAATTATAAAATCAAAATTTATTTAAAAGAAATACATAATGCACATGCACTTGGAAAAAAAAAAACAGAAACACATAAAAACCCTTTATCTTTAGAATTAGGGGGTCCCTCAGATGATGTAATTCTGAGGGGGACCACGCCAATAACAGAACAATATTGTTAAACTCCTGTTGGACAAGTAAGGTTAATAGTAAACAAATCTGACCGTATGGTTTTGGGGTTTGCTTTTGACCTAGTCCAACAGGATGGTCCCTTTGAATAACCAGGAATTTGGACTCAGAAGAGGAATACTGAAGGTTTGCCAAAGCAGGGAAGATGGAGAAACCGAGAAGATGGTATGCTCCTCCATGCAGAGGGAAACCAGGAAGGACGGCCTGAGGAAGCAAGGACATGTAACAATCGTTAACAATTTGTTAAAGTTAAAAAAAGAAAATTTGATATAAATGAAGAAAATAAGTATAAAAGGAACTGAATTGGACATGAATTGAAAATGGATTTGTGGAAAAAAAAAGAAATGAATAATGAATGAAACGTTAATGGACATGAATTGAAAATGGATTTGTGGAAGATAAAAATGAATAATGAAAGAAACGTTAATGGACATGTTTTTGAAAATGGATTTGAGGAAAGATAAGAATTGGATAATGAATGAAACGATAATGGACATGTTTTGAAAATGGGATATGAAGAAGACGATGGAAATATTTTTAACTTGTAGAGCTTGCAGACAGAAACACTTGAAGATATATAAGTGAAAAATTAAAGAATGATATTGAATGGACGATGAACGTACTGAACTAGACCATTTTGACTGCTTGCTATCTTTGACTTTCTTTGCTGCAGCTTTAAATTACGATAAGTATAGATACTCATAATTTGGAATTTATAACTATAGGAACTTACAATTAGAATTTTAAGGATAGAATACTAGAAATTATTAAATGGATAGATTTTAGAAATTATTAAATGTAAACTCTATGATAAATATAATATAGATTTAGAATAACTAGTTTAGTGAATTTGAAGAAATTGTGCAGCACGTGCACGCGGCGCTCACTATTGAGAGCGCAGGCTGTGCACGTGCTCCAGGAGTCTAATGGATTTGAACTTAGTTAAGCAGCTTATGCTATAGTACTTAGAGAGATAAAAACTAAAATTTCTACTTCTCAGATAAAAAAATAATATGGTAGTGCTAATAATGTAAAAGGAACTTTTAAAAAAATCAATTTGGAAAATTGAAATGGCGTACGTACCCTACTTTGAAAAATTATAAAATCAAAATTTATTTAAAAGAAATACATAATGCACATGCACTTGGAAAAAAAAAACAGAAACACATAAAAACCCTTTATCTTTAGAACTAGGGGGTCCCTCAGATGATGTAATTCTGAGGGGGACCACGCCAATAACAGAACAATATCGATCCAGTGCATTTATTGCTAGATAGTTCTGCCTTGACTGCATGAAGAAGCTTGAAAATACAGTATTTTAACAAAACAGAAACGACAGAAATATATAAAATTGCAGAATTTATTCAGAATCAGAATATTATTTCAGTGTCTGTGACACTGTCACTGGTTTCACAGTCAGTGACACAGTCACTGTGAGGCAGTGTGAATATTTATATACTTAAATTTAACTGTATATTTGTAGAGCTCCGATAGCCGTGGTGTTAAGGCGTCTGCGTGCAGATCCACTGGTGTATACTCTCTGCGTGTTCGAGTCTCCAAAAATGCTAAAGATATATTATCTTGCATTCGGCGACAGATGCTATTATGGTGGGCGCGCAAGCCCCATGAGATTTCATGTACCCCCTCCACGTCAAACAACGTGGTGGGTGCAGTTTTGCACTTACCCCGGGGTTTGATTTGGGGGGGTTACATGAAATCGATTGCGTCCCCAAAATAAACAGCAGGATGATGTGAACTCGCGACCTTGTGACCTCACTGAAGGGTACCCACATAGGGGCATTCAGAAAGAATGTCCGCCGGACCAAAAAGTCTCAATAAGGTGCCTGTGGACCATAAGACAGGTCTTAACCATGAAGAGTGCCTGTGGCTTGATGCCCCCCAACAAGGACTCTTAGGATCTTATTGGCAAAAGGGACCCAGACTGAGCATCATAGTTGCTGTTTATTTTTTAATTTATAAAATATATTTTTATATTTATCTATTCAGAATATATTTTTATTTATCTGATTCAGAATATATTTTTATTACAATAAAATTTTATTTTTTATGAAATTTTGTACAGATTTTATGAATCTGATGAGCAATATACCCATCAAAATTGTGACTTTGGTCAGATTTTCTGAATTTGATGGTTATATTACATGTCAGTGTTGGAATTTTGTACAGATTCTGTAAAATATTTTATTTTTATAAATATTTATTCTGATTCAGATTTATTTATGAATATTTATTATGATTCAGACTTTTTTATGAATTCTGTACAGATTTTATGAATTTGAGGGGTATAATACCCGTCAGTTTGCGAAAAGTGTACAGATTTCATGAATTTGATGGGCATAATACCCGTCTGCGTTGGAATTCTGTATAGATTTCATGAATTTGATGGGCATAATACCCGTCAGTTTGGCGAAAGTGTACAGATTTCATGAATTTGAGGGGCATAATACCCGTCAGTTTGGCGAAAGTGTACAGATTTCATGAATTTGACGGGTATAATGCCCGTCAAAATTGTGACTTTGGTCAGATTTTCTCAAATATTTTATTTTTATTCAGAAATATTTACTCAGAAATCTATTTTTATTTAAACAAATAATTTATAATATATAAAATAATGAATCACGAAAACATCACATCAATTATTTCTGCTATTAAGAAATTACAACACAGCGGCGTGAAAATATCTGACCAGCTTGATCCTGAAAAAATAATGAGTGATTTTGAATCATTGCAATTTCGTAGGTCAGAAAATAGGTATACGCTGCCCGCCGATTATAGATTTATAAAGATAATTCAGCAGGTGATGTTACGATCGCTGGCGGCAATCACCGATACGCAAGTGAAATTATTTGTGCCGTTATCACGGGCCATCGAGCGGGTTAGGTCAGAATTATCTCACGAATACGAAACGAAGCGGCTCGTACACGCTCGTATAAAACGGCTGAAAGATATCGTGGCGATGACGGACTTGATAAACGAAGACGCGGAAGAATTACTGGCTAAAGATAAAGACGTTGAATGTGACTGTAGTGACTGCGTCACCAATGACGAAGTCATCAGTGACAACGACGACGAAGCTAGAATACCTACTTGTAAAGTTGTCTCAGCTGATTTTAAACCGTAAAAAAATAATTGTTTTATCACGGCCCATTGTCTCATAAAACAAAAAAAAAATAATTATTTGATATTTTTTTTTTGCTTCTCGTTGTGGAATCACTCTACGATGACGTTGATGACGAAGTCATTACGATGACGCTCTACGATCTCACATACAAGTTTACATTCAGCGACTCGACCTAAGATCGAGCAAGTGGCCAGACTGGTCAGTAAGTTTGAAATGTATCTGTGATAAGAGACGACTGTGACATTTCAGATAAACAACATTGATTGGTTCTTATACAATCAAATAACCTGGAGGGACTTGAGGGGTAAACGAGTAGAGAATGTATCCTTGTTGGGCCTGATAGGATTTATCAGTGTCAACTTGATAACTGCCGTCGACGACATCACATACTAGATTGACAGCGATCGTTGATGTAATATTAACGATGCCTGGGGCGACGTGACGACCACCACCATATGGGTCGTTATTGTATCTGAGAATACTTGATGGTAGGGTTATCCTTTTCCGTGATTCGAGGATTTTTGGAAAATCATCCTCAGTGTTAAATTCAAGTTTTGGAGTTTTATAACGGACTCTCAGTGTCTTCGAATATTCATCTAGCAATAAACTCGAATTTGTAGCGATAGTAGGATTTTTACTATACAGTTGATTAACTAAATTGATATTTTCATGTATGTCACGTCTTATACGTTCATGGTCAGATATCACCGCGTTCAGGTGTTGAATTACATCAATGATAATTTTTTTGTCTTCGTTGTAATTGTGTTAGATCAATGATTAAATTTTTCAAATGCGCATGAATTCTATTAAATTCATCTATGATTGGATGAAATATTCCTTCAGCCTCATTATAATTTTGTATAACATCCCCATCAGATGATACATAATAAACTTTTGATAGAAACATTATTTTATTATCATCGACGATAAAATACTCAGCAACGTTCCACGGGTATTTATTTCTGTATTCGGGAGTTTTTATAAACTGTTTCTCCTTCGTCAAAAACTCATCTCGACGTGGTTCTGGTGGACCTACATATGGAGGTGCAACATCAGGCCAACCTAATACTGATTTAATCGTGGATTGATATATATCCACGGCGTAATCCGGCGATAGTGTTTCAACGGCCGAAGAAAGCGTTGGCTCAAGAACAGTAATGGCAATCTTTGATTCTGTTCCTGTGATGGATTTAATTCTGCGTTGGAATTCTTCATTGATCTGTTTTATTTGATAACTTCCCGTTGGAATACTAACTACTTGCCAATCAGGAGTTCCATCGGGTTTGTTTTTATTTGCAAATACTAATGAATTATTCGGTTGTAGTCCACCAAACGACGTTGACCTAATATTGGGCCAACTATAATAAAACCGTAATTGCGCCAACGCTATCTCGGAAGCTGGTATTGCAGTTGGAAAATTAATACTGAATTCAGGCGAAGTTGAACTCGCCGATATCATTGTGGTTCTTACCGGAGCGGTATTAGTGACGATATGTTGTAGTAATTCCCTTGACTCAGCCATTATTATACTATTATTGTTTTAAATCCTGTTCAGGAATTTTTTCATTAACGACGACGGTGTCTGTGTCACTGACGTTGAATACTTCATTGTATATCTTTATTGCGATACTGAATTCTTCGTCGGATATTATTCCATCATTAAGCGACGAAGAAATCAACAATGATAATTTAGAATATGCTGTCGTTGCTGTGTGTAATTTCATCGTGTACTCGTTCAATTTTTCATTCGTGCACGTATTTATCTTTTTTGCGACTATATTAAATATTTCAGCGATCGACGTTGACGATGAAACAATGATTGTTACAACGATCGGCGCCGTATCGTCAGCGTTGATAATACTTCGCCGGTTCCAGCAATTAGCGTAGAAACCGAATAAACCATGATATCAACGACGGTTGCACGTCTACGATATTTCTTTATTTTTGCTGTATAATTATCAATGATGGTTTTTAATTTATTCTGCCATGTTATTACTTGAACGTATCTCTATCTGTTAACGTCTATCATTATACTTTAGTTATTGTCTAAGACAACGGAGGTGTTTCAGCTACAAATTCTATGCACCACCAGTAAGACGCTGTGGTTAATTTTTTGTCATCTAATACCAGCATAAACGTTTCTTCGGTATCTTTATTTAACAGTACTGATACAGTCCCAGAAAAATTATCGGTTGAATAACGCCATGAAAATGTAGTAAATATTATAAATTTTGCAGAACTGAACACGGACAACCTGTACACACCGGTTACTTCTGCGGTATGTTTAATAGTGTTATTTTGCGGTGTCCACGTTGATGATCTGATGATACCGTGTACACGATATTGTTGACGGTGACATTAGTCGCTGCGTGAGGAATTTTAATCAGATTAGTTTTTTGAACGATATTAGGAATTCCACTGAGAATATCGTTGAGTTTTGTATTAATGTCAGTGAGTTTAATATCAACGGTTGGTGGACTTCCAAAAAAATCATTAGTAGTTCTGTTCACGTTTCTGCGAAAATTCATAAATAGTTGTACATGATTAAAAAATTCAGTTCTAAATGCGATCATTCCATCATTGATCGTCGACAACGAAGTTGTCATCGAAATATTGTTATCTTCTACATATTTTTTTGTTACCGCGTCGAGATTATCCGTCAGTTCTCCAATGTTGGTAATTTTATTATTATTCGTGTTAATGGTACCGTTCATTATATCACCGGTTTTTAACAATCGTTCACTTATGCTATCTCGGATCGACGATGGACTAACAACGCTAGGAGCAAGTTTGCCCTCTTTGTCATATACAGCAATGAGACCTTCTCGCGATAATCGATTGCGAATAATAATATCATTGATTGAAATATTACTTGTTTTCAATTTTCCTTCACGGTTTTGAAACACAACAAGTTCGTTTGGATCAACGTTGGCAAGATTGAACATGTCAGATAATTCATCATTGATTTGTTTTGTTACTCGCTTGAGCAATTCTTCACCTAGTGCTTGTTGGGTTTTAGTTTTAGCTGATCTACCGTAGATATCTACCATTATATGATTAGCGATTATTTAATGTATATTCATGTACAACTTTATGAGGTGGTTTCGTTGATCTTGATACGGCATCAAGTACTGCTAGTGTTTCACGGCCACATATTGGTGGATCCGTTAATGTTTGTGTTGGTAGCGTTGAATACCAGATTGGAATATTTTGAAATCTGCCGACGTATTTTAAAAATTCTTTTGGTGGCGCCAACCCATACGAATCAAAATAAATAATTCCACGTGAATCAATGGCGTATGCGACCCAGTGAGTACCTGGCCCCGTTGATGAATCAAGATTGATAATACCTGTTTCTGACAGCGCCGGATTTTTCGGCAATTGATCACGCATAAAAACACCTCTAAAATTCTTTATATTTAACTGACTAGCGGCGTTGATAAGATCAAAATTCGATAGTGGAACTATCGTTGAGTCCCTGGAATTCTTAATCCACGTCCCCAAACGTTGTTTGGTCGAGACCCTGGAAGTCTCAGACCGTGACCTTTTCGTTTCCTTTTTTTTAAATCCTTTTCCTGTTGCTTTCTTTAATGCCATTCCGGCCGCAGTTCCAACTGCACCTAACGCAGCAGCTTTTACAACAGCTGGAGCGGCTGCGGCTATCAACGCTGGGATAGCTGCGAGAAGTGGAAATATTCCTCCGGTTTTAATAGCATCCTTGATGGCGCCCGCAGAAAGATTTAATCGTATTCCTTTATTGGCGTGTATAGCTTCGTTGAATCTCTTAAACTGACGTTCGGTCAACGATAATTTATTTGCACCAGACATTTGATTGTGTTTTAATGTTACTTTTGTTCCACATCGTGATGCCGACGACGATTGTAGTCGTTTAATCTGTCAGACTGACACTAACATGATGATATGACATTTATAGAAAATGTACTGACTTAAATCAGCGTTTGCATATTCTCTACGGGAGCATCAACTACTCTCATGCGGCCACCAACACCTTCGAGTAACATCGTTTTATCGGATAATATAACTGCGATTGCTCTGTAACTACCACGAATAACTGGTGGACCAGGTATATCTGGAGGTAATTCTGTTACACGAGCTCGAAAGTGAATATCAACAACGGATTGTCTAAACAAATCCAAATGTTCCAGTGAAAAGTAATAAATCGGATATAGCGTTGTAAAATCTAACTGTGATATTTGTAAACCAGTATCAACATTTTGATCACGTCCCATAAATGACATCAATCGGTGATATGCACGCGCTACATGATTTTGATTAAAATTTAACAAAATATTCTCGGATGGTTCTTGATGACCGTTTATTCGCAACGACACCTAGGAAACACCGAGTTTGTCAAATATCATACAACTACGTGTTTGATTATTTACTCGTTGTGCATCTTGAAGCGCAACGAATATATGTCGTGGTGCAGCGATGCCTTCTTGTGACGCTATTTGCCACGTAAATAAACCAGCAGCGGAACTTTGAATAGCATCTGTAGTTGTTGTCAACCATGACAACGTTGACTTGCCTCCGCTAGACATAAAAGCGAGCAACCGATCTTCGAAGGTAATCGCTGGGGTCATCACTGGCATCCACAATGAAAGGTTTGTTAGATTTACTCGTCCAGCATCACCGGCAGGTCGCCATATTGCATCATCGTCGCTTGCTTTCCTGACAAGTACAACTGTATGTTAGGCTCCAAAAATAACCTTTCGTAAGTGTCTGCAGAATCCAAAGATATGTGATAATGGAATTGCACAAGAAAATCTTCTACGTTCTCCCAGCAACATTGACCGGCGTGCTGAAAATTCCAAGTTGAAATTCACGTTAGCACTTTGTATTATTGAAAATGCAGCACCGGGCCGAGCTATCGTTCCAGCTAGTTGTGGATCAGATGCAGTATCACGCGGTGTTTGTACTAAATTATATTGCCTATAATCAGGATTATTAGAAGTATCCTTGTAAAACATCATTGATGGACCAGCTGATCTTGAAAAATCGTCGCTGTATCTCGCAAGACCAAGTATTGTCGTAGCAACGTCGACATCTTTCTGAATGGATTCAATATTTCTTCCGTCGATCATGTACGTGGCGCTGTCAAACAACGCCATGACACCGTTGTTGACAAAACCAACACTGTCATTGGCGCCGTATTCAGTATCATCTGCTTTTACAATTTCACCTTCGACTTCGATAAATGCCTCCGCGGGCAAGAAATATCTACTTGTATCTTGAACTTGTAATTCTATTCGTCCACGCTGATTTGGTATTCGAGCATCGTAAGAATAATATTGATAATCACGCACAGATTCATCCTTGAGAACCGGCGCATCCACGTCAAATGCGGGATTGGATACACGTTTGAACATTTCTATGTTATTGATCATCGTCTAATACGAAGACCACTTCCTGCTATCAGACTTGCTGCTTCATTTTTTTCCCCCTCTTCGGCTAATGACTCTGTCATCGCTGCTAGTTTTTGATTTGCAGCTTGATTTATTACTTTACTAACACTTGCAGGCATAGCTTCAGTGCTGGCTAATTTTACGGGTTGAGATTTTCGTCGTATTAATCGTGCTAGTCTATCCTTGATGGCAGAAAATACTTTACCGGCGACGTCACCAACAGTACTAATACCTTTTTCACGAATAACGTCAATAGCTTTCATGCCTAATTGCTTTGTAATCGGTATTGCTTTTGGGGCAATTCTCGAAAATAAACCCTTAGCAACATCACCAAATCCATCTCCGTAGTATGTCTCATATGCAGGTAATCTTGAATTTACCACTCTGACCATGATTGGTCTACGTTGATTAGCGTGTATGATCATCTTATAATAATAATATCTAACTGTTTAATCAGTGACTTAGTCACTGTAATAATCATCGGTAATTTCATTAATGAGAGACCGATACACGTTAATATCCATAATGTCGCCGGTAAATAATCGTTGACAAATGGATGTGATTTCGTTAATAATTTCTGGAGAATTATTACCAGCTCTTTTTCCACCAACAAGAACTTCTAATCTATCTACGTCAGCTACGACGCTGTCGGGGCAAGTGATTCCACTGCCAGTTTTCTTACCAAATGGTGAAAAATAAGATGATACACTACCAAGTAAGCCACGGGGTTGTTCTGGTTCACGAGGTGGAGTTAATTTTTTAGGGTTTTTTTTCCTCATGTTTTATTCGTTTCATTACATTTTCTTTAAACTCATCATAATCACCAAAGTCTCTTATAACTTCAGTACCTTTAGAAACTAAATATACAGCAGCGATCCAATTATCAAGATCAAATCCTTCAACGTATTCAGGTTTTAAATATTTATCTCGGATTTCATATCTTGCTGCAATAAGTTCTGTATATCTTGGATCTTGGATAGTTTCAATAATCTCGGGTTTAAAATAATCAAGTACTGATCTTGTTGGGGTTTTTTTGTTGTTCTTCTTCTTGTTGTTGTTTTTCTTGTTGTTGTTGCATTTTCTGAAAAGACAACGTCATATTTTTTATAGTTGTATTGTAAGCAGAATATCTCTTATCGGTAATTCGAGCTTGATCGACATTAAAACGTAAACGAAAAATCCATTTGTTCCATTGCTCGTGTGAGATAGCATCATCGGCTTACTCGGGTTTCAAATATTTTCGCCGGTTATCATAGGTTAAAAAAGCGGTTTCAGCTAATTTAGATATATCGTGCTTTGCGATGCCGACAATGAAATCCTCATCGAATTTATCGGATAATTTAACCCTGGCGCTGGCTTGTGCCTCTGGTTCTTGTTGAGTAGCATCCTCCGCTTGATCTGTCTCTAGTGACTCCGTCATCGTTGGCTGAGCCGCAGCTATTTCAGCGGGAAGTTCTCGTAGAATTTTTTTTCGTCTTTTTACTTCGCTCCGCTATCTTTTTAGTTTCTTTTGCCGTTTCTTTTAGCACAGGAACAATGCCTTTAGTGGTTTCAGTGATAGGTTTAAATAATTGTTCTGCGGATTCTGTAAACTCTTCTTGTGCTTGTTGACGCTGCTGTAATTGTTGTTTGACGTGATCACGGACAGGTAGATATTTCTTAATTGCTTCTGGTCTCTCTCGAGCTAATCGCGCTGAGTGAGCTTCGCCAATCATTATTATAATGCAATGGTTTAATTACAGCAGCAGGGAGGGTGCGACCAATACGCGGATCACTGTGTAAGGGAGTGAGGTATCTATATAATTGGGACCATAATTGGTTATGATTGATACCAAATTTGTCTTAATGGGTTATGATTCGGCCAAGGTGATCTGTTCACCCTCCCTGCTGCTGCATGGTACCAAATCCCCCCTCCCCCCATTTGGGTAGATTACGAAAATAATAGTTTTGTTTGAGCCTTTTTGAGTTATATCTCAAAGTGTGAGGTTCTACATACTCTTTGATTGTATTGTACCCCAACCTATGTTGTAGCACTTACTGTTTTCATTAAGTTGCTGTTTTCACATATGACTTTGGCATTACGATTCTAATCTACAGTGTGTAAAATATGCGAATGATCTATCGGATATAACATTAATTTAGTAAATGTTGATGAAGCACAGGTAAACCTATAAGTTTTTATTATTGACCTGAAGGTATCCAACAACTCATGTTTTATATGAAAGTCTCTAAAGGTAGCATCTATTATCTTGGCATGAAATGCGTCTTTAAATACTGTTATAGCCATGCCATTCTGATTCGGTACATTAAAACTAACAAGTTGTCTAATCCAGGCATTAATATTTCTTCTTCATCCGATCCAGTTTTCTGTATCTATCTTCTCATTTCATTTATGCAGTCTAATTGTAAGTACAAAAATGTTTATACCCATTCCAGGGCGTACTCCAGCATTAAATGACTATATTGTTTTCTCAGTGGCGGTGCTTACTCCAGCTTTAAATATCTATATAGCTTTTATGTGTGTTTAAAATGCATGTTTCTGTTGTCAACGTTTGTTCTAAATTAGTAAATCTTTTCTCGCATATCACATCCTTTTGCTTAAGTCGTCAATGTTGGCCTGTGTGATGTATATTTAATTTGCTTTGTTTGTTAATTAGTTTTATTTTATTTCATTACATGCTATTGTAATGTAACATTGTTTGTTGGATTTGACCTTGTCCAAAATAGAGTTCATTTCTATTTGACCTTGTCCAAAATAGAGTTCATTTCTGCTTGACTCAGATTGACTTTTTTTTAATTTTATTCATTTGTAAACGACTAATACATAGCTAAATTATTTTTTTATATGTATGGGTTTAAAATCATTATTATTATTAATAGAAGAAGTAAATATGTTTATTTGGGTCTAGGTTTTGGAATTTCCTAAGTGAATTATACAAAATCCAGGTTATTGTTTTGAAAAATCAGGATAATTCTGGAAGGTTATTTTCCATTAGGTAATTTTTTAAATTTTTTAAAAAATTCTAATTGTGTCCTGAGGTCAAGAAAAGAACTATATATAGTGTAACTGAGAGGATTTTATCAGCACCTTTAAATTGTATTATATGTTGTGTCTAGTATTTGGGCTGGAAATTTTATTTCTTCAAATTATTGAATTCAAGTGATTATTTTCTCTGGAAATACAGAAGTACTTTGATGAAATTCTTGGATACAAACAATCACTGCAATTTATTGGGAATTCAGACTTGGAATTATATTTCAAAAAGTCTGTTGGCACATCAGCACTCTAGGAGCTAAAACAGACACATCATCGCCTTCAGTTTTTGGATTTATTCGGGTCTTCTACTGAATTTTATTCAGGACTTTAAATTACTAGGGCTTTTGTCTGTAATTCTTGGATTATTTTAGGATTTAATTCGCAATGCCGTAAGTTCTTTTTTTATTTTTACTTTGTATCCTGGGGAAATAAATTATTTATTACATTTTACGAAGCTTGTTGTCTTTCACTCTTTTTTGTTACTTATTTTAAGAGCATAGATTTGTAACAGAAAATTGCGGGCTCGTCCGGGATACAAATTTCTCTAAAATATTTCAGAAACGTTTGTTTTCGAAATTTTGATTCACCTTGTGTTGGAATTTTCTAAATCCCAGATATTATTTCACATTTTTAGAAATCTTTAGTGAAACCAACAAGCTTTTTACAATATCATCTAAAGTAGAGAACTTTGTTTTGAATCCTACCCAGGAGTGGTTAGAAATTTAGAAAATGGAATAACAGCTAAAAAAAAGTTGGAATTAGAGTTACGACAGGTTCAGTTTCAGGTAGAAATGATGAAGATGCAAAAAGAGAGTGAAGAGAGAGAGAGAAAGACAATGGCAGAAAGAAAGAGAGAAAATGCAAATGCAAAGAGAAAAGGAAGAAAGGGAATTTCGAATTAAATTAAAACAATTAGAGTTGGCAAGTAGATAACACTCCCCCAATTTTGATCTTTTAAGAAATATCAAATTAGTACCCTTTTACCTGGAAACAAAAATAGATCAATATTTTGTTCATTTTGAGAAAAATGCTGAAAATTTGAAATGGCCAAGAGAGCACTGGACTCTATTATTACAATGTGTACTTACTGTCAAAGACCGTGATATATACATTTCACTGTCACTACAGCTGAGTGTTGATTATGATGTGTTTCAGGAATATATCTTAAAGGGTTATGAGGTAGTGCCTGAGGCTTATCGGCACAAGTTCAGGAACTATAAAAAAAGCTGACCACACCTATGTCGAATTTGCATGGGAAAAAGCACGACAGTTTGATAGGTGGTGCACTTCTAAAAGGTTAATAAAGATTACGAAAACCTCAGACAACTCATATTAGTTGAAGAGTTCAAGAATTGCGTCCATAGTGACGTTAAGACTTATCTTGATGAGCATAAGGTCGAAACTTTTGAAAATGCTGCTCGTACTGCTGACTAGTATTCCTTAGCTCATAGAGTTTTATTTGTCAGTAAGTCCTCCACTCAGCAGTCGTCTGGTAAAAAAAAAGAAGGTATTTCAGCCTAATACGAGCCCTTTAAAATCTCAGTCTGGCACAACTTTTGGAAATCAAGTTTCTGATAAGATTAATCAGAAGTCCTTATCTGTTCCTACGTGTACCTATTGCAAGAAGAAAGGACACGATATTTATGATTGCTACAAAATGAAAAATAAGCAACAGAATCAAGACAGACCTATTCCAAATGCTCTTATTTCTAGGAGGTCAAGGTTACGGTCATGTATTGAAAGCAATACTTTTGTTGGGTCTAATAAACCCCAGTCTGATTTTATTAAGGAGAATTATGAACCATTCAGTTTGAAGGATTCTATATCACTCTTGGGTGATTCGGCCAGTCCTATCCCTATTTAAAATTTTAAGGGACACGGGAGTCTTTTATTATCAGGTACGTTGCCTTTTTCTGAGAAGTATTCTTCTAACGAGAGTGCTATTATTCAGGGATTAGAGTGTGACTTTGTTAATGTTCCTCTCCATTGTGTGAATTTGTCATCAGATTTAGTCTTAGGACCCGTGACAGTCGGAATATGGTATTGTTTACCCATTGAGGGCATTACTGTTTTACTAGGCAATGACTAGCTGGAGATAAGGTTTTGGTTGAGCCACTTGTAACTGACAAGCCTTGTTTGGATCAGACAGTCGATCCTATTGAAAAAGAAATCCATGATTTATACCCAGCTTGTGCAGTTACTAGAGCTATGTCAACGAAAGCTCTTGAGAATGATGTTGATAAGGAAAGCATTCCTTTAGCTGACACATGTATTAGTCAGATGTTTGATGAGGTCACGTTTACTCCTTGTCTGGATCAATCAAAGGGTGTTGATCACAATTATATCTTGTAGCTGCTCATTCTCTTTATTCTAATCAGGGTGACAAACGACAATCAATTAATTTTATTGGAGCCTAAACTGACTCTGTCTGGGAATAACTTCGAAAATATATTTATGTAATTTTTCTAAATTTCATCCACAAGCTGGATTTGATTTTATTTCTAAATTCACGTTTGCCTTACGGCTCTTACTTATAGGCTCAAATGATAAACGGTGATATCTTTAGAGAGATTTATAACAAGTTATACACTGAAAAGATGGTAATGGGGACTATTCGTTTAATATTAGTGTCTTACAGCTGTTACGAGTCTATGCTCTTAAAAAAAGTGAGCGAAGTAGTGTTACAATCTTCTCCTGTCCGAACTATTCGTTTAATAAAAATAATTTAAAAGCAAACAGAACTCAGTAGGATCTCTTACAGATTTATCTCCAATTTGCCCAACGCTAAAACTATGTTTCAGACATACCGTGTAAATCTATTGATTTTCCATATTCATCTTTTCTAATTATAATTATTCTGTTTATAGTACCGCATTGTAACTGCTTGTAATAACCATTTATACTGTAAGAAACGAAGTCCCCATGAAAAGAATTTATCACATGTAGAGACTCTGGCAAACATAAGCTATAGCCATTTGAGTCATCTTTGGTATTATTGATTTGATACCATAAAGTGTAAAACTGTGTTTGTTTTGGGGTGGGTTTGTCCAAACCCAGCAAACTATATCTGATGCAACAATTATCTGTATACATGCATGAAGATGAAGTTAGGACATTGCGTAATTCTTACGTATAGTATTGAGAATTTTAGCACTGCGTTTTCGATCATTCATATTAATACTTTCTTTACTTTCATTATTAGCAGTAATTCCATTTCTGGCTTTCTTCATGAATATTTAAGGACTGTTGAAACCATCAGGGAATACAACAGTCCCTGTTTCAGCCTTGTCATTGAAGTAATAGAATATTTGTCCGTTTTAGTTAATTTGAAGCATTTGAAACAACAAACACTATTCTCGGTAAGGAAACAAATTGGTTACTATTCCTCTTATGAAATTAGATTGGTAAAATAGATTTATTTCTCAGATGACCATTGTATTGCAATATAGATTTCTAAATGTCTTTCAGCAATCTAAATAATCGAAAACTGAAACTTGTCACTTCAACTTATATTCTGTTTGATGTATTATTTTCATAAACTCTTACTCCTTTTCTTCTTTCCTTCCACCAATAGATATTTTTCAGCTCTCCAGTGTCTTGGCTTTCGGTGTTGTTAATTTATTCCTGACTGTAGTCATAGTTTCTTTGTCTCTTTTATACTCGGTTGCTATTAAATTACTCATGACTGTTATAACTGTATCTTATTGCCCAACTCACTATATCATCAATGCTGTTTAACACATTGATAACAACGCTCACTATCTCATTGTGTTTTAAACATTGGTTATATGGCGACGTTTGATTGAAAGGTGTTTTTTTTATCAACAAATCCCTGTAGAGTTGTTCCAATGTCGAACCCAAGTCAAAAGGATAATGAACCATATAACTCTTACTGTTCCTCCCCAACATGCAAACATTCCACCGAAAATGATCGCCATGCTAATCTCTACTAAATTCAAAATCTTCTTAGCTGCTTTGTATTTCTTTCTGACGCCTCTAAAATATTCGGTTTTATTAGCCAAATTATTTGCTTTAGATATTTTGCAGCCTTAAAGTAATAACGTTTTCGGTGTATAATACAAAGGCGGTGTACTTCGTATTTTCTTGTCATTCTATATGCAGAATATAGGCTAAATTTGGGGCTAGTAACTGATATATCAAATTTCACCTTTGGCTCTGCGACATGTTTGAGTTTAGCAATTTCGTTTGTTTGTTTTCTAACATCGAACTTTTAATTACGCTTATGTCCACTAGTACTAATTTGATTAGCTCATTATTTTCCCGGCAGAATGGCATGTGCTTGTAGAATGTTAATATCAATCGTACTAAGTGAAATGGGAAAAATTAGCTTTATGTCTTCATCGAATTCCATAATTATTTGTGAAAGTGTATCGATATGTTAAGAATCTGTTCAAAAGCTAATAGTAAGACCTGAGTTTAGTGCTGCACGCCAAATAGTATTTATTTCGTCTCAGTTACCATTTATCACTGAAATTTTCAGTATATTCAGGTAATTGGATTTGGTTATTCTTTTGTCACAGTAATTCAATACATGCTTTTTAACAGGTATCGGAACAGAGTAAATTTCGTTGAACATTAACAAAACACCTGAAACAATTATTAACATTGCAAAACTCTTGTACAGTTTGTTTGAACTTATTTTAGTTTGATTCTGAACATTACTTTGAGGCAAACTTTGATTTTTCTTCTTCCTGTAGTAACGTCTCTGATTTGGCTTTTTAATATTTCTTTGAACGTTTCTGACTTTGTGTACCTAATACAACTCAACAAGGATCGTTTGACTGGTGAGAAGAAACTTTTTCTGGCTTGCTTTCATCTGTATGTTACATTAGCTATCTTCAATTTATTTGTAACACATTTTCATGCATCAGCTAAGTTCTTTACTAGATCACATTTACTCTCATGTTTCTCAGTTGCTTGTTGGTTTCTTTATTTCTTTTCCTCTTCTAATTGTTTGCATAATTTATCTCCAGCTTCTTTCTCCATACGTTTCATATATTCCTTTCTGTCTTTCTCTTTTTCCTTTCCTCTCTTAAGACCTTCTCCCACATACTTTTGATGCACTTTTCTTGTATCATCTTGGTCTAATGATATATATTTTTATCGCTATCGCTCACATTTAACCATTAGATTAGTAATAACTCTTTCTTATATGTAGTGGCGAGCCATCGATTATCCACGATCATCTTTGCGCTCTAATGACCACTCCTTACATCCTTTGTATTTTTTGCACGTTTTTCCACACCTTCTATGTACTTTTCTCATTTGCAGCTGTCTCATAGTACAGTTTACATTTGTATTGTTATAGAAGCCGATGTGGCAGAAATTGGTAGTAGATGTAATATTGAATGATTATTACGAATAGTTATAATAACAAAACACTTTCTTCCTACTAGAAAACTTTGTTTTTAAAAGACTTTGCTCTCGTTATAAAGTAGCTTTAGTGGTTGAAAGAAACCGGCTGAGTGTTAGTATTGGATTGGCTTTACTTTCTCGCGTCGTGCTGTATCATGTTGAGTGAGAAATAATCGCAGAGGCATTTGTTGTCTTTCTTGGTTTAATGCCGGCAAGGGTGAAATTCAAGGGGAACTGCTTTACCCTTTCCCTTGACACCTCAACCAACATTGAAGTTTGCGCAGTTGAAATTTACATTTTATTCTTTTGTTTTAACATTAGTACGGTGGAAAATGTATTGAAAACTTAATTTCCTATCATTTCTTAACTCCAGTTTTAATGAGAAAAAGGATCTTTTGCAATAACTTTAAACTTGAACGTTTATGCAACTTTTGTATCGCATCGTTTCTTGAAGAATTATATTTTAAAACCTTCTATATTGTGTGGATAAAAAAAAAAAAAAAAAAAAAAAAAAAATGTTTGTACCAGATGCAGGTTTTCTTGTATCCTCTATTCTTTCCTTATTTTGTGCACTTTCTCATTTACCCAGCTTGGCAATTACGCATCGTTCTTCTACCCTAGCTGTATGAAATCTAGCACTGTCAAATTTACGTCCAATTTTATTTTTATTTTAGTCAAACTCTGCACCTCAGTAATTAAAACTGAAACAAATCTGAGCTGGACATATCCCTTTTCGTTCCACACACTAAAAAAGTGTATCGTACGTGTCCAAATTATCGTCTATCGGAAAACAAACTTTCACTTCCGTGCAGATGATTGCATTAAAAATATTTCATGCTAAGAAACAGTAAACTAAAGAATGGCATATTAGTCTCAAATGTTATGTCAATAAACTTTTTAAAACATATTAAGGCCCAAAACAGAAACAAAACGCATTAAAGAATGCTTTTAACTAATGGAACAAGTGAACCAACAGCAAACTACCTAGAAACGATTTGTGAGACGATATGCACATACAAGGAGTACTTAAAAATAATTTATTGATTATAAATCATAAATATATAGGCAATTGTCAAGTTATACACTTTTCCTGTTTCATTTCCTGAAAGGTGCGTCCTGATTGGACAGGCGCAGCAAGAAAACTCTAACTTCCTCATTTGGTAACCACAAGAATCCTTTATATAAACGAGATGTTTTTTTCTGTCCGGTATATGCAACTAAGAAGCCTCTCACTGAGATCCTGGATTTCCTTGGAGAAGGAAAATGATCAAGGTAACCAATTCATTACTTTATTTGTTTTAATTACCAATTTTGTCACGCACTTACAAAGGTATAAGAAAACACATGCATTTAGTGGGAACTGTATACTTCGTTTTTGTTTATGCTATTATTTTCCAGTATTGTCAAGGAAATTGGAAATCGAAACAAAACAATAATTCGTGTTAAATTTCATGAGGAATGAATATTTTTAAGACCATTTTGTAGCTATTTTAGACATCACTGTTAATTTTATTTAATTAGTTTAACTTAATGTGTTGTTAGGTGATCACGTCAAAAACCAAACCATTTTTACTTATCAAGGATGAAATACAAATTGCCATATAGTATTAATTTAGTTCTTTGAAATTATAGTTTAGGCTCCATTTAATGCAAGCCTTATCTGCTAACACAATATTTCGCTATTTTCTACTTGACATTTCCTGCTCTTAGTTCACTTTCATAATTTGTAATGCAAGAGTTTAATAAAGATATATGTTTGCCGTTAAAATTTCTGAACCCTATCAAAAGAGATGTATTATTCGTAGTATATTTCACTTCAAGTATACATAACCCTGTGGAGTCAGTTTAATGGTTTCGTTCTAGAAGAAAATGAATTAGCAAAGACAAAGTCGCAAATTTTAGAATTGAAGGCAAGAAAGTGAATTAAAACAATCGAAAATACAGTTGATTCTTACTTATTTAAACTTTGATTCTTGGGCAGAAAATATTCTTATCATTCCATTTACAGATAAAAACATACAAACAAACAACACTTTTAAAACCGTGTAGGATCATTCTCATTCAAAAATGACCATAGGAACTAACCGTTATAGTTTCATCGAAAAGTTTTAATCACGGCTTGCTAGAGTTCGAAAAATTGCAAACATGAAAGAAGTCACAAAATGATGTGGTTTCATCTTCCTGGTACCTTGGAATCTTTCATGCATATTGAAATAAACTTTGAGCGAGACCGATTATGCTGAAGGAATAATTTCGAGAAATTATCGATATAAAATTGTCAGATTAAATATTATAAAAATCACTGATAGAGCTGGCATTAATAGTTTCGTACACAGCAAGGAAGTAATTAATGAAATAATTATTAACGCAAGTCTCAAAGAAGGAAACATTATATATATATATATATATATATATATATATATATATATATATATATATAAGTTACTACCCATAACATTGTTTGGATAGACGTAAGATTTAAAAAGATTACAACAGATGACAAATTGACAAAAACATGTTGACATTACTGTATTATCTTTATTGCACAGTATGAGTTGTCTTTATTCGGTTCTATTTTCAGATGAAGCTGCTCTTTGTGATTTCGCTGGCCGTTTTGCTTTTCGGGACTACTTTTGCCGCGAACAACAGCAGCAGTATAATTAGCTCGATTCTTCCTCTGATAATCTTAATCTTTATCCTCCCTATATTCTTTGGTAAGTTAATGTACGCATACCATATTTAGTGGTTTGAGTGGTTTGATTACAAAATGGATAATTACTGCGAATATTATTATTTTAACAATCTCTTTATCGGTAACTTTATATTCTTTCATCATCAGTCTGGTTTTAGGTGGTATAACATCCACTCATTAATATCATAATTGTTAGTACTATTTAAGTATACATATTTGTGTGTCTTTAAAATGGGAAAGAGCCCCTAATTTGTTTATATTTGGTTTATGATTTATGTGCTAAATAATATATGTACAGAGTATTAACAATCATATCCGGCTTGTTTTATGAAAATGTATTCCTGAGTACTCAGGACAGATTTGGAACGCTAATGCTTTGACCTCAGATCCTTCCCACATGTTCTTTGATACACGGCGAAAATCAGCAAGCCAATTTCATAGGCCGGTAACTAGTAAAATTGCTGTCTCCTGATTAGTTGGTCGTGTTATGGAATACAGAGCAATGAACCAGACTAATTGGAGCGGTACGTTAAAGTGTAACAAGTACGACGATTCCGTTCTTTCACCAAGTTAGATGATGCGTGTTATCTACGATCTCACAAGGTCGGGATGTGCCGCGCAATTGCCATATAAAAAAAACCCCTCCTGCTCAAGCAGACCTTAACACACAGTAAAATCGTGTAAAATCCGTTTGCTGTTTCTTAATTGGTCACAAAACTTAGTTTTTTTTCAAATGTTTCATATCAAGACACTGGCTTTTAAAGTCATACTTCTGCGTAATGTTTCAAGCATTTTTAAGTTTTTGTTAACCTTTTTGTCGCATTCATCAAGATTTTAAATAATCTATCTGGAAGAATTAACACAGGTGTTACATATTGAATTTATAAGCACTATGACAGGGTGTGAGAAGCTACTAGGCATGTTAACATGTCTTGAAGGGCATACTAGAGTAGCACTCTACTCCATCATCTGGCAATTTACTATCCAATTTTGGATATTATCTTGAGGATACAGTTTACTATCCAGTTTTGGATACCATCTTGAGGAGCACATGGTTATGATAAGATTATTTAAAAAAATAGTTCCAAACACCTGGCTGCTTTAATTTGTTTTGTTGTGATGGCTTGCCAAAGTCATTGTAATATATGCCTTGATTGCAGTTTTTACTAGGTGAAATTCGTCGAAAACACGTGTTAACATAAGTTTTTACAAACTGAAAAAATCTTTTGTCAAACTTTGTATCGGACATGCGTAGTTTTTGCAAGTTGTCAAGATGTTCAGTTTGAGAGGCATGTCGATCTTGCATGTAGTCGGAAAAATCCATAATGCCTAAATAAAAGCGACAGATTTTGAAAATGCCAGAATTTATGACGTTTGACGACAGTAGTTATGGCCATATCCACTCCAGCATTTCAGTCACAGAAAGCACATAATTACTTGTATTAGACCCTGTAATCCATATTATTGGCTGATCTTACATATGTACAGTCAGATGTGCAAGATGCATATGAATAAAACTTTTCAACTTGAAATTGTAATAATGGTAAATGTATAGTCCGAATATATCCTTATTCAACTCCAGCAACTATATATATATATATATATATATATATATATATATATATATATATATATATATATATATATACACACACGGCCAGTCTTTGTACATCAAACTAAATTTTATGATCCCCATATTTTCATATAAAAGTTGTATCCAAACCAATCATTATCTGGATATACCAGTTTCTCCAGGGCCTACCCGACCATAAAGGGCGCTAGGTTTTAAGGGACGGTTAATTAGACGGAGGTGAATTTTTTCCGGGTGGGTGGGTGAATCGCCAAAGTCATAGTTCGCCCAGGACGCGAAAACCTTGGTCCGGCCCTGCCTATATCTATCTATCTATCTATCTATCTATCTATCTATCTATCTATCTATCTATCGTTTTGCTCTTTACAGGTGCAGCGGGAGGCGTTGCAAGTGGCTTTGGAAAATAGGTTACTTTGAGTAAGTAAGTAGATTAGTATATATATATATATATATATATATATATATATATATATATATATATATATATATATATATATATATATATATATATATATACAAAAGTATGTATATAGTATGCATGTACGTATGTATGTATGAACGAATGCATAAATGAATATATATGTTTGGATATGTATCTTTGTCTTTATGTTGATATGTTGGCAATTATGTAGATGGGTTGGAGGGGATGGGACGGACTATATAATAGGCTATATAATGTACTAATAGATGGATCAAGGTAAACTGGCATTTATGTTACGGAATAGATTAGTGAGTAATGTAAACATGGATATAAATGTCGAAACTGTGTTATATAAAAACACAATGAATTTGAAGTCGAACGGTTTAATATATATATATTATATATACGCCTTTGTACAAGTTTTTTAATAAGATATATTGTTTATTATTTCTGTTTGCAGTACGGATCTTGTCAAGACTTCTCGATGAATGCCCAATAACTAAAACAGGAGAAAGGCTTGCAGAACAGATCTGAAAATAAATGGTGCTGTTTAGGATCAATATATTACTATTTTCCCTTAACAGACGAAATAAATATTTCTGTCCACTTCTTCGTGAGTTCTTCGTTTCTGTTACTTTTTGGGGATTTGTTATTTATTCATGTGTGTGTGTGTGTGTGTGTGTGTGTTTGTTTGTGTGTGTGCGCTCTTTAAAGATTTGCAAAATTTTGTTACTGTGTTTGTATCATTCCTCTAGAAACCACTTATATTTCCCTCAAAAACTGATCCAAAGGTTCTGAATATAGTTTAAAGTGGGGTTATTTCCAATCACCTTATTCACGTTTGTTCCGTCAATAAACTTTATTTACTTTTTTCAAACACAGTTTTATCAAAGTTCACCACATATTTTTAAAGGCTTTCTAATTCGGAATTTGGAGGTTCATTCCATAGTCGATTAGTAGTCACTTTCCCCCGCTACTCACTACCCCCTCCCCCCGAAAAAAAGAAAAAAACAAAAAAAAAAAAAACAATACAGGATCTAATTTTTCTATCACAGGTTGGGGCATTAACATCAGTCTGGCTGTTCTATCACGAGCATGAACTGGGGCATTGTCATATCACAAGCATCGGTTGGAGCATTATCATATGTCGGTAGGTTCTATTACAAGAATGGCTGGATCATTGTCATGTAATTGGTGGCTATGTGACTCGCATGATTAGGGGCGTTATCATCTTTCTGATGGTTCTATCACGGGCATGGGTCGGAGCATCAGCAATATCTTTCTGGTGGTTCTATCACGGGCTTGGGTTGTGACATTTTCATTTATCTAGTGGTTCTATCTTTAGCATGAATTTGTTCATTATCATATATCTGGTGGTTCTATCACTAGCATGGATTGGGACATTGCCATATTTCAGGTTCTTATATCAGTTGCATAGATTGAGACATTGGCATATATCTGGTGCTTCTGTCATCAAAATGGACAGGGGCTTTATCATCTATCTAATGGTTCTACCACTAGAACGGATTTGAACATTATCGTCTACTAGTGACTCTAGTATAAGAATGATTTGGGTGGTTTTGTGTCGCATAGGTTGCGGCAATAGCATATATAAGGTGGTTCTATCAGCAGTATGGACTGGTACGTTAGCATATATCTGGTGGTCCTGTCATAACATGAGTTTGGGGTATTAACATCCACTTTGTGTTCCTGTCAGGGTCTGCATTTTTCTGTCTGTCTCTGTATCTGTTTAACTATATACCATGGAGATACACGGTGTTATATTTGGCACGTGTAGAATAACATACAAGTTTGCTTATTCATCTGAGCTTTAAGACTATTCAAAGACAATGTGATAAACCTTCTTGTAACACCGTTTAATCTGACGTATATTATATCAAGTGGGCTCGAGAATAAAATCGTTCGATTCATTTTTGAGAAATATCCATTGGTCAACGAAACGGATCAGCGGGCGTGGATGTCTTTTAAAAAAAACATGTTATTTTGGGCACGATAATGAACTAATTAATTTGTTCACTGTCAGAATTTGTTGATGAAATAAGTTAAATTTTTTGTAAAGATGTATATATAAGAGACAATTTTTTCAAGATGAATAATGCAAAAGGTAAAACTGATAATTATAAAATTGGAAATAAACTATTTTTTGGCAAGACTTGTCTCTTCACCATGTCCTAATATAATGTTTATCACTTTGTATCTAACTATCCTTTTAAGTAAGGAATCAAACATTGGGCAGAATAGATCAAATTTCCCTCCCCTCCCCCTCATCCCCCACCCCCATCATCTACAGAACGATATTAAGCCGAGGTGCATCATACATCAGAGAGACTACTTTAAAGGGAGCTGATTTTCATGTCGCCAAAGTAGAACCTGGGTCTCTTATAGGTTTCTATCCAATAGGAATGCGATTTATCGTTGCCTAAGAAAGCAATGCAGATAGAAATATGATAATACAGATCTAAACAGATATGATCTGGATTTGAGCAAACTATAAATATTTGCATAAACAGAACATGGAATGGTCCGAAAAAAGGAAAGTCAAGTTCGAGTACAATATAATAGTAAGTTTGCTTCAGAATTATTTGCGCTGAATTCTGGCGTGGGTTTGAAGGTACTTGATTTAATATCACAGAATTTGACATTGAATTCTTGAGCAATGTTCATGTTTTATTATAGCTATAACAGGTGGAGAAATAGACAAACGTGTGGTTTCATTTTGTAGGATTCTTGTAAAAAAAAAAAAAAAACTTAATTACATTTGTATTCCTTCGAACCACTGCATAAATTAGGAATTCTAGACGTATGACATTGAAATTTCAACCACCGCCGTGTAATTCAAACGACTCAATCTAAAACCTCGACATAGAAAATATAACTTTCAACCACTACTGTTTAATTCAACAGATATGTTCTAACATCTCGACCTAGAAAATGGAACTTTAAGGACAAGCATTTCTGATATAACACGTGAAATTGGAATTCTGGACGTATGACATTAAAATTTCAACGGCAGCGTTCTGATTGGACAAGCTTTTGTCCGCTACGGCGCCTCATATGTACGTTTCGGCTTGCAAAGCTGCTGTAAAAAGTGTGCGTTTTTTTTTTTTCGTCCAATGAAATTCAGATTTTTCAAGTGAAGCGGTTTGCTATGACAAACGGATTCCAAGTGAATCACAAAACCATATGTAAGGAATGAACTGAAAGACTGGCGAAAGAAGATTATGTATGCGTTGGAATAATGTGTAATATCAGTCTGATTAGAAGCAAATCTCCACTGTCCTACGTGGAGATCTAATGGACTTCAATAAGAGGTCATGTTATGTTGACCTTGTGATTCACCAATCAAATTTCTGACAGTAACGCCCGTCATTCCAAACATATAATTACTAACGATAACTTTTCCTAACACGAATTTGCAATGCTTTATCTGATAGGATGCGGAAAATTCCGAAGGACCCCAAAACATAAATTTGTATCATTGTCTGTCAGATCTACTCGTAGGACTATGGAGATCTGAGACTGCATACAATATTGAAGTGTATATATCAAAAAAGATGCTGAACATCGAATGATTCAAGTTATATTGCAATAATCCAATATCACATATTATTGCGGCGAAACCTACATACTGATGCACATTGTCTTCGTACTGCATATAACATAGAAACACGTGTCCAGCACGGGGAAAATCTGAAAACGTTTCAAGTTTCTATGAGAATTATAGGTTCATACAAATGCACATTTTACATTTTTTAAGTTTAATCTTAAACATAGATGTTCTTTGTAATCATTTTCATGTGCGTTTAATACAAGTGGTTGTCTGTGCGAAATAAACTGCCAATAACATGGATTACCCCGTCTAAATATAGTAACCCATAAGATTTATGTTGGTAAATTGGTAAAATGATACAATGGCTGAGGCCAGCACTACAGCCCGATGTCATTCTTGACAGGACCATTTCTATTTACTATTAAATCTACTCAATAACACGTGTGTGGTTATTCCTTGAAAAGTCATATTTGTGAACTATGGAATGGTTATTGAACATCTATCTGAATATTTATAAATATTCAGTTTTGTCGCTGGCTATTTCTCAGTTGAACTCCTTTTTGCAGCACATTATACAATCACTAGACACAGAATATCTCAGAGCAGCAGTAGATAATTCGTATCATATAAAGCCACGATTTTACCGCTGGTTGTAAATTTTATCAAAGCATTTGTTCCTACTATTTAAATTCTTTGAAAGCTTTTAATTGAATCACTTAATTATGTGGGTGGGTGGGTGAGGAGAATTAGACTACTTCAGATGTTTTCTTTCTTAAAGTCAAATAAAAATTTTAAATCGTGATTCACTTATGCGAGAACATTTCTGAACCATTCATAATTTCAAACACTTCAAATTTTCCTGGCGCATATTTTCATTATTACAAAAAAATACACTCAAGTGTTCAGACCCTATTGTAATATTTGGATTGTGCATTGAAAAGAACGGAAATAAATTCGGATGTCTTGACAACACGTATGATGTCTCAAAGCTAAATTGAGATAGACTCAACAATTTCAGAAACGTGATAAAATATTGATAACACAGAGGCAACAATAACAGCATCAGGAGATAATATGTTTTGTTTACAAGATTGGATGGCATCAAGGTTTGATTTAACTTAGTTGTGTTACAAAATAAAGTTCAAACAAGAGCATACAAATGTTGATTTCTCCATTCGAACACAAACATGTCTGTAATATTGTAGAAAGGATGAAGATTTATATATTACATTCAATGATAATAATACAAAGATAAGCACCAACAATCTTCTTAAAGTTCTAACCAGTCAGAAACTACAGTATAAATGTCTTCCTTGGATAACGTGATGTTTGTTATATTGTTCCATAAAATATACCATGGAATTTATGAATGAAATAGTACACATATATATAACTCATTCTATTTCTAATATTTAAAAAAATCTATAGGATCTTAGAATTAAGAATGTAATTAACTAAATGGCTCTTACAAATTATTATTATAAAGTAATATACATTATATATATATATATATATATATATATATATATATATATATATATATATATATATATATATATATATATATATATATATATATATATATATATATATATATTTTTATATATATATATGTGTGTGTGTGTGTGTGTGTGTGTGTGTGTGTGTGTGTGTGTGATTTTTTCATACCTAGTTATCATACCTAATGCCCCATATGGAGAACAGCCTCAACACCATACAATTCCTGACGATTATGGATAGCTCCACAACGCAGTACAGAATTTCCATCAATATATTCAACAATTTTTCCTTGTTCTTTGTTGTTGTTGTTGTTGTTGTTGTTGTTTTGGTGGGGTTTGTTTTGGTTTTTTTTATGTTTTCTTGGGGGGTTGGGGTTTGCGGTATGAAAGTGAATGTTACAAAAATGTCTTAAAATATGATTTAAGCAGTTATATGCAGTTGGTGTATTGCCACTCATCTAGAATATTCCGTTCGTTTTATTGAGCTTTCTCGTACCTACGCTGTGTGGTGATTTACTTCAGTTAAATGTTAAGAATATCTGAGAAGAACTTAATTATTTGGAAAGCATAGCTGAAAATATATCGCGTTTATGTTATAGTGAAACGCTTTTAAATTCTGAAATCCATACGGATAGTTTAAAGCTTCGTAGTTTCAAAAGAACCTATTAGAAATGGTATCTGTTTCCGATAAACTAACTGTTAAACGCCTGAGCGATTTGAATTTGGCTGTCATGACATTAAACTTACGCGGATCGAGATTACGTTTACTCTGGTATATAGTAACCGTAATTGCAGAGTGTAGATCAAACTATTCTAAAATGTCTGGGAAAGCCTTGAAACCTCGATTGGTATCATAAGCGACATGAATAAATATATTATTATTATTATTATTATTATTATTATTATTATTAAGCGGGATTATAACATTGATTTAATCAGACCTTTTATTTCTGCAAAAATTAATTGCTGTGCAGTAGTGTAAGTAAGCCGGCAGGGTCAGGTACACCTTACCCTTAAGATATATCTTGCAAGTAAGACCATACCGGAAAGATGGGGTCGCGGGGTCGGTACGGTGCCGGTAAGACTTGAAATCTATTTGTACCACTGGCAAAATGTGATAACAAACCCTGCACTAATTTCGTCTGGTACCAAAATCTTGCTTGATCCAACCCTGCACGAATTTCGTCTGGTACCAAAATCTTGCTTGATCCAACCCTGCACGAATTTCGTCTGGTAGCAAAATCTTGCTTGATCCAGTCTTTGTAAGTAGTGGTATAACTATATTTCGCACAGACATTTATAAAATCGATAGTTAACATGAACCTCAAAACGACTTATAAGCGCCGTGTCTGGATTTACATCAAGTTGATTTCAACAAATTCAACAGTCTATGATGCAACTGATATATTCACCTCCAAATTATTAGAATTCTCAGCTTTGTGCATTCCCTCTAAGACTGTTACAATTCGCCCAATTAAAAATAACGATGGGGAAAAGGGACAGAACACGTGCTCTCAAGCTTGATAGGCCAACCGATTGGAATAAATTCAAACAAATCAGGAATAAAGTAAATAACATGAAAAAGTACAAAGTATACCAAAGAGCTAGCAATACTCTAGATGAAAATTACAATCTCTGAAAAAGAAATTATAGATATTATTAAAATCCGTTCCTGTCAGGAAAATACTGGGCCTGACGGCGAAAGTCACATAATGCTTAAAGACACCAATAATTTAAGCACCCAAAAAATTTGTTTGAATCTGTCGTTGAAGGAAAATAATTTTCTAGATAAATGGAAACTAGCGCATATTCTTCCCATTCTATAAAAAATAGTGATTAATACAAAGTTTACAATTATAGACCAATATCACTACCTATCCGTGTTGCAAACATGTGTCAAAAGATGCATTTTTAAACATTAGATAAATAAATTTTTTTTGTTAAAAACTTTGTCTTTTTCATAAGTATCAATAAGGTTTCTCTCCCAGTCACTCCAATGTTTTCAAACTTATTGAACTGCTTCATAGGATATCAAATCACCGGAAGAATCTAAATATTCTTATATTGTGATCTATCAAAAGATTTTGACTGGGTCTGTTACAATAGTCTGACATTTAAGATGAACGAATTTTGGCGTTTCAGGTAGTCCGATGAAATAGTTTGTAAACGATCTAAATAATAAAAAAAATAAGTGGTCCATTAACATTATGCTTATTCAGGAGAAACAGTTATTAATGCTGATGTCCCAGAAGGATAAGTAATTGGACAAGGATAATAGTATATTGGTAATGCTGAAAAGACGTATTGTGCAAGTTGAGATATTGAGATATAGTTCTTTGACTTCATCAGAGAATAGAAGATTTCTTCACATGGCCTTTGTTTTAGCTAAAACGTTCAGGTATAAATCTGTTTCTAAGATTTGCATAAGAAGGGCATTGTAAAACAAAGTGATATTCACCTTCTCTTTGTCTTTTATCGCATAACATACATGATTTGGGGGAGGTGATGCCTCTATAGCTAAGTTATGGGCTGAACAACAGAGTCTGATTAATGCATTTTGTAGATGGGTAGGTAAATTAATGGTTGTATAAACTGAATGGAAGCATTATCACAAAATTTACTATAGTGATATGCCTTGTGTGAATTATTTACGGCTGAATTAAAGTCCTGAATTAAATTGTCTTTAAGATTTTGTCTGACATTCAACAAAAATACTAGTAGTAAGGGTACTTGAGGTTTTAAAACCAAAGAGGGTTTTAGGTCATAAACCCTCACCCCCCTCTAAAATAAATATATTCTGACAGTTTTTCACCACCTCAGAGACCCCCTCTCCATCAACAAACCACCGTCCTCCAAATTTTTACCTCAGAAAATGATGAAATTTTGAAACCCAAAGAGGATTTTAGACCAGAACCCTCACCCGCTCCTCAAATTTTGGAGAGATGAGGTTGGTCAGATGATCCAATGACATTTATTGATAATGATCTACTACTGTTGTAACCAATCTTTATCATACCTGCTGACTCTCATTGGTAGGATATCCCTTAACATACTGTCAATAATACGAAACTCACGTATTAAATCGTTCATATCATATTTTACACCTCGCAAATACGATCGTATTTGATCAAGTAATTTTTTGTAAGTTATACTTGCTGTTTTACAAGAATTTTTTTTGTTTCAAGTTTAGGTTCAATTTTGTTTACAAGTGTTGAAAGAGAGACACCGACACCAGATATTATTAACAAAAACGGATTTAATAATGCTCCAGTTCAGATTATACCAGAGCTAGTCATTAACAATGGCAAATATGATATTACTCAAAGTATTCTACGGTAGTATTTATAACATTCTTTTACACACCAGAGGTTTTTATGATAAAATTTGTAATATTGTAATAATGCGTCAACATCTTGTTTTGGAATTTTTTTCTGATATGTGATTGAAATCGATGATATGTTTTTTCATTATACAATTTTTTTTACACAAAAACAAAAGTTCTGGTACCAGCAATCGAATCAAGAAACTCGCGGAACTTATAATTGATAGGATCAGCTATAAACTCTCTGTATTTATCATAAACATCTGACGAAGTATTCTTATATCGTTCATCTGTTAAAACATATTGTTTCTTTAACCAATCGTATGAGTCAAAAGTATTTCCTACTTCACGTTCATACAAATCTGTTTCATTCACTAAATTATTGTAATCGCTTTCTGTTTTAGCAATATACCCTAATACCGAGCTTATTTGATCTAACGTGAAATTTTTGAGAACAAGATGTTGTCTCATAATTGCATATGCGACAACAAAATTTGCTAGCATTAATTTTTTGAGTGATTTTAATTCAATTGTTAGCAGACCAATAGCAGAAGCTACTTTTAACATTAATTTTTCATATGGTTTTGTGAGCATTTTCTCGACTTCATTGTAATAATTTCGTAATAACAATTGTTTAGAGCGCTGGATTGATGGAAATGGAATATCATCTTCTTCACTTATGTTGTAATAAGAATCAATTTTTACTTCCAAATTTGTTTGATCGACTTGATCAAAAAACTTTTCTCGCTCAATATCGTTAAGATCACTAATTTCATCGTCAAAATCTTTGATTATTTTTAGAGACTTATCAACAATAATCGGCTCAAATTCTGGGTCTTTTTTACGTATCATTGGCAAAATTGCATTTCAGTACGCTTTATAAAGTAACTCCATGTCTGGTGTTATAGTAACAATTTTAATTAAGGTTTCTTTGTCATGGTAGTACAGGCCGAGATGCTTAAAAATGTTTCGTTTTGAAAAACTACTATATAACTTCCTGTTTCTTTTTATTCCTATTATCACAGATTCTGCTAGTCTGTCGAGATGATCATGGCTAGCTTTTATAGATGTTTTAACATCATCTCTTTCAACGTAAGCTCGTTTTTTTATTAAGTCCGTCTGTTATTGTTGTACTTACAGCCAACGAATCTCCTATTAATGTTCCAAATTTTGTATAATAGCTCATTATTTATTTATCGTCTGACAATTTTTTTATATAACATAAAATTGTATAACAATAATGGCAAAATTGTCGATATTAAACTTTGATACAGAGCGGTTGGTGAAACATAAACATGAAAACGAACTTCTAGATTGTCATTATCTTATTGTTGGAAGAACTGGATCTGGGAAAACAAACTTGCTTATGAATTTACTTCTAGGAGATAATTTTAACTACGATCGCGTTTATATTTACACAATTAATCCACAACAAGATAAGTACGAGCTACTTAACAATTATAATGACAAAATTCGTGATGATCTTGAGGCTGGTGAAGATTTTTTAATTATTAAACAACCAGAAGAACTTGTCCCAGTTAATCAACTTGATTCGTCCGAACACAAGATAGTTGGTTTTTTTTGATGATATTCCGATAAACAACGAGGAAATGAATAAAATAAGACCATATTTTTCACTATCACGTAATAAGAAATGTAATTCTATTTATCTCGCTCAGGGTTTTTATAATGTTGACAGATTTATTCGGCGAAATACTGGTTGTTTTATATTATTTTATGGACTTGACAATGTCGATGTTAGAAATATCGCGAATGAGCAATGTGGTGATGTAACAAAAGATAAATTTATTGAATTATATCATCAAGCGACGGCAAATAAATATGACTTTTTTGTTGATAAATTAACAAATGATACGAGTAAAATGTTTCGCTGTTGTATTGAAAAATGCCTACAGTAATTTTTTTTATAGAAAATAGTATATAATTAATGGAAAGACAAGCAAAGTACAGAAAACATATAGAAAATCTAAAAAAAACACTTTTTAAATCTAAAGCTGAACTTAGGCAGATGATCCAACAAGCACGACGTGGTCAAGCGGCTGCAGCAGAAACAGCAGCAGCTGCTCTCAAACCAGTTACTGAGGCTTTACTTGGAAAACAACCTAAAACTAAGCCACTGTCAGAAGAAGAACTTAAAAAAATACAAGAAAAAGGTTTACTATGATTCATTAAAGAAGAACAAGAAGCAGCTGTTGGAAAAATTATTGAAAGATCTGAAGAAGAAAAAAGAAGATTAGCAGAGGCACTTGCAGCAAATATAGCTAATCCTGCTGCAAGACAAGCTGAAATAGATCGGCTGATAAATAATCCACTGGAACTTCAACAAAGATTAGCAGAAGCAGCAGTAGTTAGACCAATTGAAAGAAGGTTAGAAGAAGAAGAACTTAGAAGAGAGAGAAACATTATAGAAGAAAGAAAAATATTTGAATATGATTTAGAAAATATAAATAGCAAAATAAGAGATCACGAATATGAAGATTTTAATAAAATATATGACTTTAAGGATGTGAGAATAAACAGTGTTAACAAAGATGATTTTAAAGCCGAAGAAAAAATTAATAAGTTAAGAGAAATAAAAGAAAAGAGTAAGGAGCATTGCAACAATATAGTTTTAGAAAATAGAAATTACTATGATAGCATTAAATTATATCGACATGGAATTATCGCTGATCTTTATATTGAAGTTATTAATAATATAAGAAATAACCAATACCGTAATTTTCATAGTAGTGGCGTAAGTAGAGAAGCAAAATTATTAGATGAAAGACCAAAAAGATTACCATATATATATATATATATATATATATATATATATATATATGAAACTCCTATAATGACTGAAGAAGATTTACAAATATCAGCCATGAAGATAAAAGATATCGTGATGAATATAAAGACAAGGTAGAAGAAGAAATATTGTTATCAGAATATTTTACTTTTATGGAAGATAATAAAATTTCTGACTTTGATAATATGTATAATTGGGAAAAAGGTAAATACGATGATCTCATTAAAAAATTAGAAGATATTATAAGAAGAAATATAGGAGCTTACAAAGAAATTGATACAGCTGAAATAAAAGATGTTGAAGGACTTATAAAAGAGCTAGAAATTCTATTATTGCTGGTGTTTTTAGAATTACTGCAAAAAAATTTAGAAATGAAAAATATGCTAAAGAAGGAAAATTCACTTTTAAAAATTATTTAAATATTATGATGATGATCGCTTTAAAAAACTTTTAGAAAATGAAAGAACTAAAACAGGAACAGGAGTTAGAACATTTTCATCCGTTACTGATGTGATTGGCAGATTAATGTTATTGATATCATCAAAAGAAGCTGGAAATGTTGGTGCTGAAATTGACAGTGAAATTATTCACATACTTGATAATTTGAGATCGGAAAATTTATTAACATCTGACGAATACGAAACTTTACATCGCGACTTAATCGCGGTGATTTAATTTTATAAAAATATAATAATAAATATCAGCAACATTATTACTTGACTCTGGCCAATCTAATAAAGATAGCGCAAATTTTTATGTAAAGTATATTCCGCCAATAGAACTAGATCGTGAAAAACAATATGAAATTGGACTAATTTCCTGCACTTGTTGGAATTCTATGGCTAATGTAAAAACTGGAGCAAACGATGATTTTGCATTTACTATTCCTAAATATCCACAACCCCCGTGGAAAACATTTAAAATTCCACAAGGAACTTAAAATATTACTGATTTAAATAAAATAATAAAAGAACTTATAACAAAATATGGAGGTGTAGCTGACGATTTTGAGCTAACACAAAATTATAATACGTTACGCGCCAGAATGACATTAAAAAATATAATAGTTAATCTTTTATCGCCAACAAGTATTGCACCACTGATAGGATTTGATCATCAAAATTATGTTTCTCTTGATCGTGATTGTCCCATAACGTATGACGGTAAAAATCCAGTAAATATAACTGATGTAAACTCAATATTAATAAATTGCTCTATTGCATCTGGATCTTACTCAGCTAAGGGTAGTAAAGAACAAACGATATACAGTTTTTCAACAGACGTTCCACCAGGTTCTCTTATGCAAATTAGTCCACGTTATATTATTTATTATCCGTTAAATGTTGAAAATCAAATAATAGAAGTAAATATGCAATTGAAAGATCAGTCTGGACGACAACTGGATTTTAACAATGAAATTGTCACTTATTATTTACACTTACGCGAACAATAGTAAACATATTTTCTAAGAAAATCTAAAAGATTTGACAATAAAATTATGCAACCTCAGATATAATGAAACAGAGAAAAAAAGTTTATAGAAGAAAAATAGTCGGAGGATTTTTGGGAAATATATTTGCTAAAATTATAGAAAATGCTCCAGGAATAGCTCATAAAGTTGCACCAATTGCACTTGACGCATCAAAAGCTTTTGCAACTGGAGCTGCATCTGCTGCTGGAACTGCTGTGGGACAAAAAATAGCTGATAAAATAAAAGGCGGTGTACCGACAATCAAAAAAGCTATTTCAGAAATCGCACCAACAAAAGAAACTCAACGCGCAATGATAACAACAACAAAAAAACTTTTATCACCGAGAGGAGAACAAATTATAAAAAAAATTAATATCTAAAGCAACAACACCGAAATAGCTTCGCTATCGTTGATGACAAAATTTTATATAACCTAATAAATAAAAAAAATGTCTGTTAAAAATTATCTCGATTTAGCAGAAACTTATGACACAGACGACACGGTAACAAAATTTGAATATGTTGAATATCTCGATGAAAATTCTAACGAACCTAATAAGGCTGGCGTCAGAACATTTAATACTCGAGACGATGACGTATTTCTACTGCCTCACAATGCAATGTTGGAAGCTCGTGGCCAGATTATGACAGTAGCTGTTCCTCCTGCCGCAAGTGCAGCTAATGCACAAGTAGCTCTTATAAATGATGCTTGGTGTTTATTTAAAAGTGCTCGATATCAGCTAGCTAATCAAACTGTTGAAGATATTTCAAGTCACTTACAAGTTGCAAGTACAATCTTAAATACTATTTCGTTTTCCGATGATTACTCCAGATCAACTGCAACTAATATGATGTGGTTTAAAGATACCGGAGCTGGCTCGTCGGGTGTTGTTGCATCAGCTGAATTTGTTTCAGGAGGAGTAGCTATTTTAGTTGCCGGGGCTAATGCCGCTGAAGATGTTGTAATTGTAAGAGATTTTCTCATTGCTAATGCTAACAATTTTGGTATAGACGTACCAGCTGCAGCGGCTAATGCAGACGAAACGAGAGTCTCACTTACTGCAGCTTGTAATAATCTTGGTATAACACCACCAGATTTGGCAGCAATCGGCACTGAAATGTTAACTCGTGTTAATAACTTAATTCCTAACATCAAAAGAAATATACGTTACAATGAAGGTTATTTTAAGAGAAAGGCATTTGCAGAAGAATCACGTCAAATTACAATGATGCTGCCACTAAGTACAATATTTGGCTTTTGTCGCGATTATAATAAAGTATTTCGTTGAGTTAAACATACGCTTATTTTAGATCGATCAGAACAAAATGATTGTTTATTTCGACTTGGCGGGGCTGATGTACAATTTGTCATAAACAAACTTGTGCTGTGGATGCCTCGAATAATAACGACAGTTTCAAAATCGCTCGAATTAGATGATATTCTTAAAACCCGCACAAAGAAGATTCATTTTCAGCAACAGAAAATATATCAAACAGCAGTTCCAAATACCACCGACTACACATGGCGAGTCACAACAACGTCGACTGAACAAAAGCCACGGCAATTATTTGTTGTATTTCAGCGCAAGCGCCACGTAGAAACCAACAACAAAATAATGCAATATTTGATAATGCTGATGTTAGACGAATATATGCTAGAATAAATTCAAAGCAATATCCGGGGCGAGCGATAGAATGTAATTTTTGCAGATGACGCTAATAAAAATATTACTCGACCTTACATGTACCTGCTCGACGCATTGCAAAAATATCAAGATGTTGGAGACGGATCTCAGGTATCACTAGAGGAATTTCGTACACTTTATCCGATATTTTATTTTGATGTTAGTAAACAAAATGAAAGAGGTGTAATTTCAACTGCTGATATTGAAATTACTTGGACATTAGGAGCAGTTCCAGTGGCGCATTTATATGTACATGCGTTAGTGATTAGCGACAGAACTATTACGATTGACTTTATAGAAGGTAAAATGTCGGTACAAGTTTAATCTGTAACTTTAATAATAAGATGACAAAATATATTATAAAAGAAATATATTTGACTGAAGGTCAAGTTAAAAAATTAGCAGCTGCTGTTGCAAAGAAAAGACAAGTATCATTAAAAATCAACCCTAACGCAGGTGTTTTAGGTACTTTAACAAAATTAATGTTAACCAAAAAACAAGTAAATAAGTATAACCGCGGAAAACCTTTTGTTTTAAATTTAAGTACTGCACAAATAACTGCAATGGTAAAACAAGGTGGTTTCTTAGGTCCAGCACTATCTGTAATGGCCAGAACGTTAATACCTAAAATTTTGCCAGTGTTAGGTACATTAGGATTAGCAGCAGCGTCTGGAGCAGTATCTGGCGCAACGAAAAAGGCAGTTGAGGGTCATGGAATAAAATTTTTTTTTATCTAAAGATAAATATAATGCCCAGACGAAAAACAGCAAAAAGAAAGACAACGACGAAAAAAAGACACGACCGAGGCGAAAAGGTGGATTTATTCCAATAGCTCCATTACTAGCAGGATTGGCGGGAAGCCTATTGCCAGGTCTGTTAGGATGAGGACTAATGTTGCCAGGAACAAAGAGATGAAATCGGCTGCGTTAAGTAACTTTGATATACTTGATAAACTGAAAAAAGTAAAAAATTTTAGTGGAGTTTATTCTAAAGATGAACTTATGACGCTAGCGTCTCCGGGTTCGTGTGTTATAAATATACAAGATTTCAATGAAGGATATGGTACACATTGGGTAGTTGTTTATGATAACAATTATTTTGACTCGTTCGGAATTCCACCAAGTGACGCAATAAAAAAATATATAAGTAGAATTCAAGAGACAAAGTCTTCAGAGACGAAGTCTCTTGCGAAAATAATAAATTATTCGTCTAATCGAATTCAACCACTTGGAACTTCTGCTTGTGGATACAATTGTGTAATGTTCATTAAACAGATGACCATAAATCCAGATTTTTTAAAGTTTAGTTTGCAATTTGATAAACAACCTTCTCAGGCTAATGATGAGATTGCAATTAATTTTATCTAATCTCACTGATATATAATGTCAACATATTGGCTTAAGTGTAAAACTAAAACAGAAAATAAAGATGAAAAAACAGAAAAAACAAAAAATAATAGAATAATGCTGAAAAGTATTTGTGCAATCTGTCTGAAAAAGAAAAAGTATGTTTTTAAAGAAATTATCGCCAACAACAAAGTTGTCCGGAGCGGGTTGCCCTGACAAGATTATTTTAGTAGATGATTAATAAATAATGACATGCGAGTGCGATTGTGATAGAGATTTATGTCTTGAGCAAAATAAAATTGTTACATATTGTCAGAAATGTAACAACAGAGAAATAATTGGTTTTGGTATAGATATACATAAATTAATTGGAAAATTGCCGAAACCAAAAGGCGGTTGGACATTGCCAGGCCATAAATACACTGGACCTTATAATCCTCTTGATAAACAACTTGACGAAAACGATAATCCGCTGCCAGGACAAGAGCCTTACAATCAAATTGATGCAATAGCAATGCGCCATGATATCTGCTACAGAGATATTGAACTTCCAGACAACGAACAAAATAAACACAGCTGCGATAAAGTAATGTTAGACGAACTTCGTGATATGAAACCTGTGAATATGCGAGAACGTGTTGACCGAAGGCTGGTTCAGGGTTTTATTGGAGCAAAATATAAATTAGGTCTCGGAAAAGAATTATATGATCATCTTGCCTCAGAGCTACACAAACCTATTAAAAAAAAGTTTCCGTGACGTAAAGTTGTCGCAAATGCCGTTGATGATATCTGGGCGATAGATTTAGTTGATGTCTCAAATCTTGCTCAGTTTAATGATAACAAGAGATATCTTTTTAATGTTGTAGATGTTTTTAGCAAATACGCGTTTAGTATACCCGTTTCGGATAAAACAGGAACATCGATGACTGATGCATTAAAACAAATTATTGTTAACACGGAAAGAAAACCAAATAGAATCTGGACTGATCATGGAGCAGAATTTTTTAATAAAAAATTTGAACAGTTTTTAGAGCAAAATAACATTAAAAAATATGTTACAGGAAATGAGGGGAAAAGCGTCATCGTTGAAAGATTTAATCGCACGCTCAACGAAAAAATACACAAATATTTAACAGCTAAAAATACGAGTAAATATATTGACAATTTACAGAAAATTGTTGACGAGTATAATAACACGAAACACAGATCCCTCTCGCTAGGCAAAAGAAAAATGTCGCCAAACAACGCGATTGCAAATTCAATATTAGCAAACGAAAATATGTACCGGAGACATCAATTTAAAGTTGGTGATAAAGTTAGAATTTCTCTGACGAAAAAAACATTTGAGAAAGGATATACTCATAACTGAAGCGAAGAAGTATTTGTTGTTGATAAAGTACTTTTAACAATACCAGTTACATACTCGTTGAAAGATTTATTAGGTGAACCTATTACTGGCAGTTTTTACGAGCAAGAACTTCAGAAAACAGAACAAGATATATTCGTTATTGAAAAAAGTTATTAAAAAGCGCGGCAACAAAAGTTTAGTCAAATGGCGTGGGTATAGCGATAAATTTAATAGCTGGGTACCAACTAAATCTACAATGATCGAATAATGTTATTAAAAAATTTCTTCGTATTTTATTAGCACGGATTTACATTTTACAGGTTTACATAAAGAAATTAAATGTAATTTTCTTGCATCATCAACTGGCATTAAATTAAATATTTTAACAAAAATAAAATCGTATTTTATATTTCTTTGTTGTCCAGTTATTTTTACGTTTAAAAAAGGTTTTATAAGTTGCCAAAATATTTGATGCTCTGTGATAGTAAAATTAAATTTTATTATTTTTTTAGCAATATGGTACTTAACATCATATCGCCCAGTTGTTGGTCTGCTTAAATTTTTTTTTACTAACAACAACATCATCTTCATCTTCGTCGTCATCGTTATGCAAAATATCATTTTCAGTATAACCAGCAAATCTATCAATAGAAATATTTTCTAATGTAAAGTTTAAAACAAAATCTCCCGAAATAGTTCAGTTAGTCTCTCAGTTAAGTTCATTATTATAATATATCTTTTGTCTAATTAATAAATAATAAGATGTTTGGAGAAATAAAATATCATCAAAGAGTTAATATATTAAATTACAGAGAATTAGCTGAGGCAATTCGAAATTGTTTGTTGGGACGTAATTTTTATTTTGTTGATGTTATTATAACATTAGGCGAATCTAACAGATTTTTATTAACAGTAGCAGAGCAATTAAACTTGATACAAATAAAATGATGACATTACGATTTAATCGAGATAATATTATGGAATTTAGTCATAACTGTCTTACTCGAAATGATCTAGAAAATATCATTAGTTATCGTATTTAAAATTAAATCTATCAAATGTCAACATTGACGTTGCTGATTTAATTACATTATCAGCTACAAATTTTACTGCACTTGGATTAATTTTATGATATTTTGCCGCAGATGCCATTGATCTAAATTTTATTTTTTCTCCAGTTTCTAAATTTATTGAAATAACTGATCTTCTTGGATTTTTAAAATTAGAACCATCAGAACCTGCTCCACGTCTTGTGTTTTCTTTTGGCGTAACCAAATCTAAATTTTCCAAACGATTATCTGTTTTAATACCATTTTTATGGTCAATAACTAGACCATTAGGTATTAGTCCGTTAAAAGTTTCAAACACAAACCTGTGTGATTTATAATGAACAAAATCAGTTTTAGTTCCACGTACAGTAACATCAAGATATCCATTTTTTTGTAAATTTCCAACAACTTTTTTTGTTTTTTTTTTATGTCGAATAATTCTTCGATCAATTGCCTCATATAAATCAAACACTGGATGAATCTGAAATTCATTTTGTAATGATAAATTTTCAATATTATCATCATTAACTGCTCCATTTACTTGATAAACTCGCTGTCCTTCTGGAATATCGTCGCAAAACAAAGTATAAATAAAATCTTTTCTAAACATTTTAATTCTTTATGTATTTTCGCCTTTGACTGAAATTATCATTCCAGCTGGCGTTGGTGTGCCAACAGATTTTTTTTAGATATTATGTTAATAACAGAACCCAATGCATTTGCAGCATATAAGTTATACTTCTGATGCACATGATAAAATTCTTGCTGTTCCGTCGTCAATCTCAGATATCTCAAAATTTCTGTCATTATACTATAAGGATTTCATATCTCGAATTAAAAAAACAATTAATTAAATATTAAATATTCCTATTATATATAATGTTAAAATTGCGAGATATTGCTAAAAAGAGCATTATCAAATCTGAAAAAATTGCTACAGCATTTACCTGTTACGATAATAGTTACAAACTTGATGATCAAAATATTTTAGCAAATTTTAACTCAACAAGTTTATTTCATCTTTTACAACCTGTTATATCAAAAGAACTTGCGGCTCATAAAAGTATCACACTTATAGTCCAATATCATACGATTTTATCAAAGTTACATGCAGTTAAGGATGTACTTGATGTAATTTTTGAAACACAAAGTTTTGACAGTGAAATTTCGGAACCATATCTAACAGCTAAATCAAGAAAAATATTAACTGGAACAAACATTGCCACAGTTGCCGATGAAATACATCAAGAAATAAACAAAAAATTAGAAGAATTTACTGCATCAGGATCGGGTTGTAAATTTTAAATGATAAAAGAAGTTTTATTTCACGCAGCAAAATATAACGTGCTTCGCGGTAGTTTGTACGTCGATCTCCCTCAAAAAATTAAAAACAAAAAATGCTGTATAAATGTCAAAAACAATGATGACAAATGTTTTCAATGGTCAATTTTATCTGCAAAACATCCTCAGTGTGATCACCCCTACAGAATTGAGAAGTATTTGCCATACAAAGACGAACTAAATTTTTTTAGGAATAACTTTTCCAGTATCAGAAAATCATATACCAAAGTTTGATAAACAAAACAGTATCTCAGTAAATGTTTTCGGACTAGATGAGCGAGAAAACGTTTACTCGAGATATATCTGAGAAAATGCTACACAAAATACAATAAATTTATTATTTTATCAGGGACATTATTATTGGATAAAAAACTTTAACGGCTTAGTTGGCAGACAGTATAGTAAAAATAAAAATAAAAAATATTTCTGTTATAGATGTCTGCATGGTTATTCTGGCAATGGAATACTGCAAGAGCATCTCAAATACTGTGTCAACGTTCAAAGAATAACTATGCCTGGCGAAAAAGAAAAAAATATTAAAATTTAAAAATTATGATCATAAACTAAATATTCCTTTTGTTATTTATGCTGATTTCGAGTGTCTACTCGTTCCTGTGGTTGGAGCAGAAAATAATCCGAATAAATCCAGTACTAGAAAAATGCAACAGCATATTCCTTGCGGAGTAGCTTATAAAGTAGTTTGTTGCGCTAACGATAAATTTTCAACTCCCATAAAATTGTACAGAGGTAAAAATCCGGCCGTATGGCAATGAAGAAAACAGATCCAATGAAAATAACGTCTAAGCAACAACTTGATTTTGATGAGGCAGTTAATTGTCATATTTGTGAAAAGTTGCAGGTAGACTCCAACGGAGTCTGTGATAAGGTGCGAGATCATTGTCATTTGACCGGCCAATATCGTGGAGCAGCTCATAACAGTTGCAATTTAAAATTTCATGCTCCAGATTTTATTCCTGTAGTTTTACATAACTCTCGTGGCTATGACAGTCATATCATTGTAGAAGCTTTTGGTGATGAAAATATTAAAGCTAAACTAAAATTAAATAATACAATAAAATGTATTCCAAACAATTTTGAAAAGTATATGTCGGTGACGCTCGGTAAATTACGTTTTATTGATAGCCTGCAATTTATGGCAGCATCATTAGATGAGCTTGTAACCAGCGCTACAAGCGCCGGTAGCAATTTCTCTAACCTAAAAAGTTGCTCTGGTGAAAACTATATCAATTTGGCGAAAAAAGGTATCTTTCCGTACGAGTATCTCGACGATTGGAGCAGATTTGATGAAACTTCTCTTCCTGATAAAGATAAATTTTACTCGCAACTCAAAAATGAAAATATCACAGATGACGAGTACAAATATGCACAAGATATTTGGAATAAATTTAGTTGTAAAACATTTGGTGATTATCACGATCTATATTTAAAAACAGATGTATTATTACTAGCAGATGTTTATGAGAGTTTTCGTCGAGTAAGCTACAGCAATTATGGACTAGATCCTTGTTGGTATTATTCTGTCTCAGGATTGTCTTGGGACGCTCTCCTAAAAAACAAGGAAGATAGAACTGGATCTCTTAACAGATGTCGATATGTTTAACTTTATTGAAAAAGGTATCAGAGGTGGAATTAGCGTTATAACAAAAAAATATGCAGTAGCTAATAACAGATATCTGAAAAATTATGATAAAAATCTCCCCTCTAATCATATTATTTATCTAGAGTGTGTGAATTTGTATGGATATGCGATGTCAGAGCCAATGCCTTGTGTTGGATATCATTGGATTATTCCAGATCAATTTCTTAGAGAAACTGAAAAAGATTTACCTAGAAAAATTAATAATGATTTTTCATACTTTGTTGAAGTTGATCTAGATTATCCTAGTTCGTTACATGATCTACATAACGACTACCCGTTTTGTGCAGAGTCAATGATGATTGATTATAGCTTATTATCGCCTGAACAACGAGCAACGACAACAGCAAAAAATTCGATTGTTAATAAGTTAGTTCCAAATTTGTTAAATAAAAGAAATTACGTTATGCATTACAAAAATTTAAAACAAGCAGTAGATGCTGGACTAATTCTGAGAAAAGTCCATCGCGTGCTAAAGTTTAATCAGTCGAGGTGGATGGCAAATTATACTGATTTAAATGCGAAACGTCGTGCTGTGGCTAAAACCGAATTTTTAGATAAACTTTTTCAAGTTAATGAACAACTCGGTATTTGGTAAGACAATGGAGAATATTTGAAAGCGAGTTTCGATAGAAATTGTTAACGACATAAATCGCAGAAGTAAATTAGTTAATGATGATGGTTTTGTTAGTATGAAAATATTTAATGAAAATCTTGTTGCAATACAACGACGAAAGACAAATTTAAAGTTAAATAAACCGATTTATGTTGGTGCAGCTGTACTTGATATATCAAAGTGGCTGATGTACGATTTTCACTATAATTTTACCAAAAAGCAGTGGCCAGATTCAGAGTTGCTATTTACTGATACAGATTCGCTAGTTTATAATATAAAATGTGAAAATGTTTATCAAGATATTTACAATAATAAAGATTTGTTCGATTTATCCGATTATCCAGCATGTAGTGGATTTCAAGATAATTCGAATAAGAAAGTTATTGGAAAAAAGAAAGATGAATTTATGTTTATGCCAGTTAGGGAATTTGTTGGACTAAAGAGCAAAATGTATGCTGTCATATTAGATGACAATAAACTTACAAAAAAAGCAAAAGGTATTCCTCGAGGATATGTGAAAAAGATGATGAATTTTGACGATTTTAAAGCAGCGCTAAACAATAATGTCAGTTTTATCAAAACAAATGTTATCAGAACAAATCATCATAAACTTGAAACGGATACAATTATAAAACGTGGATTAAGTAATTTTGATGATAAAAGGTATTGCAGAGACGGAATTAATACACTAGCACTTGGACATTATGCAAGTAATTTTGTCTAAACATCAGAAATAATGTTCGAAAATTTAACATTAGTCGATGGAGTTAATAGCAAAATCAAAAAAATAATGGTTAATAACCAGCAATTATCATTTGAATTTAACGATGAAATTTCAGGCATTTGTTTTAGTAAATTTGACAGAATCAAACTCTCCCTTATCAGATCAGACGATAGCAAATATTTTAATTATCTCGAAAGTTTGCGAGACGAGCTTGCACTAAAATATGACAATTTTCATAATCCGATCAGCCAGCAACAGTATACAAAAATTAATATAGACTTAGACCGGTCGAAGGTTTTTGTAAAAGGTAGTAAGTATCTTCTCAGTAAGATAGCAATGAAAGAACTATTTGAATGTCGTCGAAAAGTAACCGGTAGAATTAAATTTTATTTGTATTATTATGACAATAAATCATACTTAATAGCGAATGCTGAAACATTGTTCATTGGTCAAGAAATATAACTCTGTATCAGAACTGCATTTCCTCAACACGAAACCCATGAAGAAGGTTTGAGAAGCGATGCCCTATCTGTTTTTAAAAGGGAGTTAATACTGTTCCAGCTATGTTTAAAATTTTTTGCAGTTATCGAACATAGCATATACTGCAACATTTGCTTTGTATTTTTTATTTTTGTTTTGGCTAATAAATGTATAGAGCTGTAAATCTGATAGTAATTTTAAGACCTAAATCCTGGTGGCAGTTCTGTATTTGCCGAAATGACTAGCAATTCCTCTTGCATAAATGTTAGTAAATAGCCTTATATAAACCATTACGTAAAAACACATTCATACAGAATATTGATTATTTCTCTGCAGAGTCTGTTGACATTATTGATTAGTATCCTTGGCAACGGTTGATCTATATACAGCCTCTGTATTCAGCCAACATTAGGATTTCGTTTTTCTGTACAAACAGATTTATATAGAAAATATCTTTTAATCAAAAATGATGTATTTTCTCGATTTATTTATAATAACGCTTTCAGAATCAGAAAATGTAATACAAAATTTCATGTCTATGTCTATGTCTATATGTCTATAAATACGTTGACGCAGTCACACTTGACTATTAAGCAACGGGTGGTGCGTGGTCAAAGATAAAGAAAAGACGGAAGTGATAGGACAGTCAGAAGAGTAGTGACAGGAAAGGCAGAAATAAGTAAAAGAGTGTCAGTGTACGTTTCCGTTCTTTCATACTCAGACCAATCCGGCTAACGTAGCGGCGATGAGATATGAAACCTCAACCGGCATTGCCCTGAGAATCACTAGGTCTCACTTGAAGCTGACTCGTTCATTAAAGTGTGATTTTGGAAAGCTTCTGCTTGTGAGATACCAAGTCAGGAGCTTCTGCAATTATTGCTGATAATTTAATAAGTCCCTATTGTGCATGGGAAGAAGCTAAACTTGTAACAATTTGTCGATGCTGACTTTAATTGGAACTTTTTCCTGTGGTTTGCCCTAGTTTGTCTATATGCCAGGGTCAGGTATTTGTCCGCTGGTATGTCCACTAGCTTATTCGCAATCTTCTACAACATGGTCAGCTGGGCCTTGGTTCGCCTGGATTCGAGTGATTCCCACTGGAGATGGTTCAACATTGCACTGACACTGCTAGTGTTACGATATTTATTTGTGGTGAATCTAGCAGCTCTCCTCTGAACCATCTCGATCTTATTTATTAGATCTTTATTATGTGGTTATTATGTGGGTTCCACACAGTCGAGCAATACTCAAGACCTGGCCGAACCAGAGTGAAATATGCTGCGCTTTTTACTTCTTCATTGTTGATTTGGAGGTTGCGGCGCAGGAAACCAAGGTTACAGTTCCCTTTTTTCACTATCTTGTCTATGTGCCTTTTCCAAGAGATGTTTTCAGAATCAGAAAATGTAATGCTGTTTGGTAACTACATGATAATTTTTTTAACATGTATTCATAATTAAATTTCATAGCTCAGTGTTAGAATGTTGGATTCTCATGCTGACGCCCTGAGTTCGGTTCCCATCACCGACAAAATCGACGTGTAGGCTCTGGACGCCATTTTTAAAAGGGTGGGGGTCCGGAGAAAACCTCGATATCCAACAGCAAAAGATATACTCTCCCACCATGTCAACACGTGGTGGGTGTACTTTTGCACTCCCCGGGTGTTGACATGGTGGGAGAGTGTACAAAATTTGTTGGACGTAGATAAGCCATACCGTTTGTATGTGCCGTCCCTGTAAATACGTTACTGTAAATATATGTAAATATGTAAATATATGTAAATACGTTACTGTAAATACTTTACTGTAAATATATGTAAATATGTAAATATATGTAAATACGTTACTGTAAATATATGTAAATATGTTACTATAAATACGTTACTGTAAATATATGTAAATACGTTACTGTAAATATATGTAAATACGTTACTGTAAATACGCTACTGTAAATATAATTGCTGTAAATACGCTACTGTAAATATGCTACTGTCATTAAGATTCTGTGTTTTGTGCCGTCCTTAATTAAGATTATATGTAACTGTGCCGTCTACAAAAAACCTTGTATAAATACGCTACTGTAATTAAGATTATGTATATAATTGCTGTAAATATGCTTGCTGTAAATACGCTACAAATACAGTCCTCTCTGAGGACCATTATTTTTATTGTTTTAAACAAATATTTATAGCTTTTGAAATATCGTTATCAAATAAAGCATCAACTATATTGTCAATAAATATCATTGGATCATCTGCCCAACCTCTTATTCGTTCGTCATTTTCAGTCGCGAATAACCATACTGATCCATATTTTGGTGATATATGATAACCAATATTTTTGATACAATTGCTTATTATTTTAGTTGTTATGCCAGTATAGCTTGAGGCTGCCGTAATCGAATTAAATCTTACAAAATTTGTTTGTCAGATCAAATCCAACATGTCTCTTTGATTGACAAAAGGACATTTTATATTAATATTTTATTGTTTAATATAAAACAAATCTACAGGTCTAGAATCCTCTTTGGGTTTCAAAATCTCATCATTTTCTGAGATAAAAATTTGGAGGAGGGTGGTTTTTTGAGGGAGAGGGGGTCTCTGAGATGGTGAAAAAATGTCAGAATATATTTATTTTAGAGGGGGGTGAGGGTTTCTGACCTAAAACCCTCTTTGGTTTTAAAACCTCAACTATCCTTACTAATATACTTTCTTTTAAATCTCCTACATCCTGAGCGAACCGTTGCTAAATCCATATCGGAATAGTTCGTCGTTAACTTGTCAATTCTAAGTAATTTTGACCGATTCGTCCATTTTTCTTTCAGCATAATAAAACATTATTTTGGATATCGGTTATCATCCATTCTAATAAACTTAATCCAATACTTAGTACATTTACAGTAATAATTAAAACAGAGAGGTAGTCTTCCACATTCTCCTCGTGGTGGAAGGGAGTATGTATGTCTCGAAAGGTTTAGAGTTCTACTGCAGAACATATGTACCTTTTCAATTGTATGTGAATATTAATACCCCTAAATTCAGCAGCAAACGTTAATACAGGTGTGATCATAGCATTACCTAGTTTGAAAGGTTCTAATAAGTTAAGCTCATACCGACTGGTCTATGTAACTCAACTATTACATTAATTCATACACTATATTACAACACAAAGCAGTGTCTTCAGCCGAGTACGACACTGACACGCATTTATTGATTTTATTGATTTTGTATCAGCCTGCACTTTACAAACTATATATATTTTTACAGGAGAAATTAAATATAATTTATTAAGGTTATTACGCAACAGTATGCAATGACAAGGGTTTCATTTATTTTTGTATTTGATTTTTCAACGTTCAATGAATTAAATAAATTTCGTTGATGCAGTAATATATGTTTCTGGTTAGTCTGTTGGTAATTTATTCAATGCTCAACCAAGAGAGTTTAATATGATCTAGGGACAAGATAATTGCTGAGTAGTACGAGCCTGTGTGTGTTTTAACACATGAGTCGTTCAGATATGTTCTCATTTCCCAAAAATTAAAAGGTGATCCTATTTTAGCCTTCTTTCTTTTCACTTACTGATCTACTCACTCTTAACATTTATTCTCTTAATATTCTTTTAAAAGCTGTTGCCTTCACCATGAAATCCTGGATCAGTTTCCTCTGTTATGAACATCCATTTATTATTTTGACTATTACTGTTCATTCCAATGACGACGTGTGATTCACATAAATGATATTCAGGGAAAAATAAAAGTTGCAATTATTTATGATGGCAGGTGTTGTGACAAAAACACATTAAAGACGAGAATCCATCTTCACTTTCAGATAGATATCGTTCCAATCTAGCATCAAAGCTTCGCGATTATCGCCCGTATTTTAGTTTGCTATATAAATCATCTTCCAAGTTTTAACAAATGAGTTTTCAGTAAAATCTCACGCCTGTTATTTGACTCTTAAGATTTAGGCCAAATGCGGTAACTCATGTCACGTCACTCAGTCAGTTTGTTGTACTTCTACAACCGTTTGTTTACAATGCCTGAAAAAGTCAAAAAGCTTTATTTAAAGTCGGTATTTTGTGAAAATATATTAGCTCTATCAGTTATTTGTATTTTTTGTTCGACTACAAAATGACCAGCTACCACAGCAGAAAACATTGCTAAAAATGGTATTAATAACATATATGATCAAGAAGTTAAATCTATATACTAAAAAGATTTAAAGCAACGGTAATCAAAAAGCTTTCTAAAAAATGTCATCAAAATGGTTACAGCTTGCAAACGGCAGCATAGTTACAAATACTTCTAGCTATGTATATTGTTCTAGCTGGAGCTTGCTCTCTAGCAATATAGATCCATATATGTGTTTAATTTGAATAGTTTATTATTTTAGTAAGAGTTAAAAAAAAAAGACAATATTTCTATTTTCTATTTTTATTTTTAATCCGATACCAAATATATCATCGGTACTATAGTTTTGTTCCGGACTTAAAAGTGACCCTTGCTTGCTGACTGGTTTTCAAAACGAACTCAAAGGAATGTGAAAAATTTTTCTTAATACAAATCCAGTCAAGTGAATCGAAAGTAATGGCAACGTTAATGGATATAATCACATTGTACTGAACCATTCGACTTTAATCGACACAGGTCAAAGAATGAGTGCATCAGGTATCATTTAAAGTCATTGATATTGTTTTATTTGATTTATCCCTTCAAAATATGTAAAACTGTGTATGTCTTGCCTATTTTGTGCATCATATTATCAATAATGACGGTGGTCCAGTTCAAATGGAGTAGAAAATGACAGGTTATACGGTCATGTACTCCTTCAGTATGGACTGTTTCATTAATGGCTGTAAATTCAGAAAATATTTTTACACATTCTTTTATAAGGCGATTATTCACTTTGTTTCGATCATCGTGCATTTATATCCGTTGGGGAATGCTGGCAGATTCAGCATGAATCTGAATAGAAATATGTACAGTGCAGGGCCAGTTACGGCATAAAGAGAGAGAGAGAGAGAGAGAGAGAGAGAGAGAGAGAGAGAGAGAACGTTAGTAGTATTGTTCAAGAGCTGTCTTGAAGCTCTCCACTGATTGCGCGCACACAACACTGTCACTCAGATGATTGCAGTCCACAATTGTTATGAAGAAAGAATTTCTCAATTGTTCTGTTATTGCACTATTATTTGATACTAGTATTTCTACAGTGTTTATACTTTCAAAATTTGGAAAAGATTTGGCTTTATTCTGATGTTTTTGTCTTAATGGTTTTAAAAATATATTTGGTTAGACAGCTGGCACTAACCCCATGACTGCTTTATAGAGATATGTAAAACGATTCCTCCTAAGCCTGTCTTGGAGTGTTGATAGACCCAGGTCAGTTAACATTTTGGTAATGCATCCTGCTTCTCTGATTTAGTAGTCACCAGATATAAATCTTGCTGCCTGGTGTTGAACTTCTTGATTCTGTCAGCAGCCTTAATGTAGTACATATCCCAGACAGCACAACCATATTCTAACATGGATCTGACTAGTGCTAGATAGGTAGTTTGTTTACATGTCTGCAGACTGTGTCTATTGTTTCTTTTTAGAAATGCTAGTGTAGTGTTTGCTTTCTTGGTCAATTTGATAATATGCGATTCCCACTTGAAGTCCTCAGATTGTGTTACTGTTAGTCCAAGATAGGGGTATTCACTGTCATGTTGTAGTATGTGGTTATTTAAGGTGTAGAAGTGAGATGATTTTGCTGTTTTACTGGTCATACACATGAATTAACATTTAGTGGCATTTAAAGTCATACCCCAAGCAGATGCCCATTTTTCAAGGGCAGTGAGATCATTCTGGGGGTGTGTGATGGTCACTCTGGTTTTGAATTGTTCAGTAAAGGAGATGGTCATCTGCAAACAGCCTGACCTGAGATTGCACACAGTCTGGAAGGTCATTAATATGGAAAAGGAAAAGGAAAAGGGGGGATCCCAGTACGAATCCCTGAGGGACACCGGAGTCAACAGTGACTGCCTCAGATGATTCTCCATCCACCACCACTTGCATGGCAGTTTCGGCACACATTATGGGTAGTCCTACAGGGCTCAAGCTAGACTTGAATTTTAGGGAGAAGCAACTTCTCCTTTTGGACAGAACAGGGAGAAGTGAGAGCTGAACAGGGAGAAGTGTGACCTGAACAGGGATAAGTGGGAGAAAAGTGAGACATGCAATATATATATATATATATATATATATATATATATATATATATATATATATATATATGTATGTACATGTACATGTGTGTGCGTGTTGTTTTCATTCTCTTATTTGAATTATGCCATCTATTTCCCAGTATGCATATTTGCATTTAACATTGGTTTTAAGCAAAACTTTGTTTTCAAGCAGAAAATTTTCAAAGTTCTATCTATATTATAAACACATTTGGTGCATGTTTAAAAACTATCATATTCATATTCAGTGTATTTTGGCAATATGACTTAAAAAGAGAACAACAGAAGCTATACATTGTAATGAATTTTAAGTAAGTAACTAGATTACAGTATTGTAATTGCAAGTTAGTACAAATGCTTGATCAACTACCCTTAATCAAGAATTTTTTTCTTATTACTTTCTTAAAGTTCATTATAAAATGGCATTTGAATAGATTTCTAAACTTGTTTAAAACCACCCCTGCACCATGTACATGACAGAAAATTCACACGTCTTTCAGATCATATTGTTCGTCCTAATTTCTTTGTTGTGCATAAAATTTTACCTTAACTGTTCATAGACAACACAATGAAGAATTAAAGTCAGTATATGAATGAACTAAACCTTTTTTTCAACCGAACTGACACAGCCAACATAACATACAAGTGCATATATTTTTAGAAGAGGGGTTTTCGTAATGTAACCACTCACTTTATAGCTTTGTTACAAGAGTCCATCAACAGGATTCCAAATGTGAGATTTTATTATTTGTCTACATACTTGGTGTAGCATTTGGCATTGGTTAAATAGTATTTGCTTTGCTGTTTTGCTTTTTTTTCTTCGTATTTTCAAAAAA